>VZRM01004865.1:510993-557931 GCA_013397955.1 Grantiella picta
CCCAAAAATAAGCTTTTTGTTTGTTTTAATTTTCACATATACTTCACATTGTGATTTCTAGAGCCTTATAATTTGAAAAACTATGAAAATGTATATATGTGGCTCCATCATTCAGGAAAAAAATGTAACCTTCTCTTTTCAATATCACATTTAGTTGTTGTAATTTCTTTCTTTTTTTCTATTCTCTCTCTTCTGCTACTGCTGTTAGCAAAATCTGTGTGATCACATAGCATAAAAGACCTTCCAGTCCTCTCAATAAGAATATTTATCTTCAAAACTCTTTTAATATATTCACATAGTGCAATATCAAAATGCCTTTAAAAGCACCAACAGCCACAGCAATTAACTACAACAGGATATATCTCTAGGATAAATTTTTCTTTTGAGAAATAAAGATTCTGGGATAAGAGTCAATTAGTGGACATACTAATCAGTTTGTGGAAGTAAAGGTTGAGGTCCTGGAGATTTCCAAGTATATTATGTGCTACTGGAGTTGGAAGGAATTGTTAAAAGAGGTGGTTTTGCAAAGTCATCTAAAGTCTTAGATAGTGAAATTTGTTTGAATAGGCTGAATATCCCATTCATAGCTCTTAGAGAGTTTATCCATACTGTATTTAAACTCTCCCTAAATGTATTTTAGTTTCTATTAAAGAGGCTCTCCTTCTTCAATGGAAACCACTGCAGTGAATATATTGTCAATTTAAAATTAAAAACTAACCAAAAGGCTGTTACAGAAGAAGTTCAAGTGATTCCATGCTGGTGTTTTTTTTTAATATATCTGTAGTGTAACTACCTTGCTTGCAGATACAAGCTCTGAATAATAAATCAAAAGCTGTGAATCACTGAAAATTATAACCGATCATCTCACAATGGGATTTTTCTCCCCTTCTGAATGCAGAGCTTCAAGTTTATAAATTGGGTATTAATACAGAAAATACTGAAATATTTCCAAAAGATAAGAACAGAAACTACCAAGAAGTCATTCTGGAATACTGGAAGATATGTAGAAAACTTTCCTAAATGCTTACAGAGAACAGCAATTGGATAGAAGAGCAGGATAAAAATCCACTGAGGACTTTTAAAGAAAAAGATGCTATTTTCAGTCCATGAATTTTCTGAGCCACAAATCAGTTCATTCACGAGATTCAATCACAATTCAGATTGAATAATCAGATATAGTCAGATATAATTACTAATGAGGTGGGCATGAAACAGTGACTTACAAGCTTCTAAATTCTCATTATAGAGACAATGTACAACTAATATGTAGCTTTGTAGCCACTAAATTCCTAACAGACACTAGAAATTCTGAAACTGTCAGTTTAAAAAATACATTATGAATGTACAGTTTCAAAGCCATATTCTTCTCTACCTTTACTCTTTCTTTTTTTCTCAATATTTGTTTTCATCTTCCTCTTTCCCCTTTCCAGCTGAGACCAAGAAAATGCAATTTCTTACTTCTGGAATTGCACACCTGTTGAGATTGATTTATTTATTCATAGTAAATTCTTTGAGAAATAAATTAACTACTTCAGCTTTTCAAATGGTTATCAGAATGTTGAATCAGAATCCCCAAATATATTATCAAATACTTTTGCCTGATATTGCTCATGCAGCAGAAAAGAATTACAGGTACTTTACAGGTTAAGTTTTGCCAAGAAATATCCTTCCCCATATCATATAGAAATGTACTCATATTCACTAAAATATCATAATACATGACTCAAAGCTGTAGGTGTTAGATAGCATATTCATTGCAGTAGCCATCACGTTTATTCACAGAAGGGGGAAAAAAGCCAGGAACAAGGCTGGACAGTGAAAGGAGACATTAAAACTGGGAAAATTAGGAGGCTGAACATGAATGAGTTGTTAAAACTTACTTTAAGCCATCACTGCAGAAGAGATTGATTTTGAAAAGAAATAAATGAAGTCAGAGAAATAATGAAGGTAATTTTTAAGACCAAATATACTGGACAGAAATGGAATGTATTCCAGAAAGGAGTGACCAATTATAAACAGACTAGAGCACACTGTTAAAAAGGTAATCATAGTGGACATAATGAGACTGAGGGGCTGAAGTAACTTAAACCACATACTGTGCTGTGGATTTATACTTTCTTATTCATTTTGCAAATGCAATCCAAGTGGAAAAACCTATGCAACTATGTAGTCATTTATTGTCATCACACCTCAATACCTTTCAAAATGGACAAACTGATGTAGAACCTTTATTTTTGATCCTAGTCTTAAATTCAAAGTCAGCAAGTTATCCCTAGTAAACAAATACTGAGTACAGGAACATTGCACTTCCCCTAAAACACATGCACAAAAAAAAACACCCCCAAAAAAACCCACACAACAAAAACAAACCCAACAAAAAACCAAATAACCTCTTTCCTTTAGTCAATATAGAAATTAAAACCCAAAATTAATAACAAAAGTGCCACTCTTTTTGCAGAGTCTAGCACTTCAACAATGAAGTTAATTTGTTGTGGGTATGAAATTGGCTGTGCTGAAGAGAGAAACATCTCAGCACAAATGACAAAGAAGCTTGGGATACACACAGGAAATATGCCACTTTTATTAATCCTGTAACAGACAGTCAAAGTCTTTTTCATTTCATCCTCCCCTTGCCTCACTGATAGTCTTTGACTTCATCTGAAGTTGCTGCTCTCTGTGTATGTGACACTCCTGACACAATCAGTGTATGTATGATGGGGTATTTAATTTTATAGAGAATCTTTAGAACTTCTTATTTCTGCTCTCTTTCTTCCCCCCCAAGCCCCCCCCACACACCTCCTTCTCCCTTCTCTGGTTTATGTTTTTGGTTTCTGACAGACAATAGAATTATCTTTGAAATTCTCTTGTTGGTACTCCAGAAGCAAAGTGTTAGAATACAAAATAGAGAAAAATCAATATTAGACTTGCTTTATTTTTGCAAAAAAAAAAAATGTAGGACCGAAATTGGTATGTGTTCTCCACCAAACAAAGCACAAACCCCTTCGAACTAACAGACAGAAGATCTTCTCTCAAAAAGAAAGTTAGGAAAATAATTTATATCCTTTTAGAGTGAAGAAATATCAACCTTTATATTAGAAATGGCAGTTCAGAAGCTGACACAAACAATATACTGGAACAACAGTTCATAAGTCAATTGTCATTTTGTTCAAATGAAGATAAAAAGCACTTTTGGTAGAAGCTGCAAATATTGTTATGTTAGGTAAGATGCAAATACCAAAGAGGGAAACAAATCTGGAAAGATTACAGTAGAAATAAAGAAGGTAGCAAAATATGAACCTGGAAGATTGCCTATATAAACATCAAACAAAAGACTTGCATATAATATTTTGACCTGTCTATATTTTTTGTGGTTTTGACTTCCTCTAAACACACATATATTTACATATTAATGGGAGATATGCTTTAAAGTTAAATCAGGTCTTAATTCTTTCCTTGTTCATGCTTAAGAGGTAAACTTTTTTTTTCCTAATCTTTTCCAAATTACCTGCAAATAGTTCTCAGAACTAATTCCATAGCAGATTGCTACTGGTTTTGAGTAATAACTTTGATTTTTTTAGGAAAGTTACATTTTGTACTCTTTTAAAACACATCTGTTTTTTCAAGTTTAAGGCTGCACTATATCGTCCAAAGTTTATTATAACTACAGTTTCCACTCTAATAACATTACTGTCAAACAACTAAAATTTTCTTTTTCATTTTTAAGAATTATTTAGTCCATCAATATATCTATATTATTTCTTTGCTACAGCTAAACTAAGTTCTAGCAAAACAAATGCTTTCTGTCCAAACATTGTATTGTGCCATAATTTTTATATTTTTGAAGTTCTTATTTTTGCTGTGTGTTATTATGCTTTCTGGATTGGAATTCCTAAATAAAGTTTGAACATCTAAAAAATTGCTTATTACCCTCTAACCCAAATGTATTTTTCTTTTAAAATGTATTATTTCTTCCTCCTTTTTCCCTTAGCTCACTGATCACCACAGTCTACACACCTGCATTAATATTATTGCTTAGAATACTTATAAGTCTTAGAAAACTAAAGCAAAATTCTTTAATACTAATGTGTATGGAGACATAATTCTGTAGGAAATAAACATGGAAAATCTATGAATATTTTCTTTTCTATATGTTGATTTGAAGTCTTTACATGCACACAAAATCTAAAGCACTGCAGAATCTTAGAGGGAGAGTCTTCTACACAAGCATTAAAGTACTCAGTTTCTATTGCATCAAAATCAATGGGTAAAGAAAGAAGCCAGGACTTTGATAATCAGTGGAGATAAGCAACTCAGCCTTTCCAAAGGTCACTGATTCAGGTAAACAGGCAGATCTCCCTCCCATACAAATGTGAACTAACAGACAATCCACGGCATTTCCTACGCACCCTGAAAACATACAACTCTAATGGTACTGTGAAATACAATAGGAAAAAAAATTGTTATCCACTATCTCACAGAGCAATGATTTGGGCAAAAGGACATTGAGCAAGCAGAAACTCACTTGCTTTACAGGGGAGTGGGAAATTAACTGTTGATTCACTCCTCAAAATCCATAGAACCATTTGTCAAGCACCAAAAATATTTCAGATTTTACCATAAGGATTATTATATGCACGTGGGGGCACAAAAGTTTTCTCCACAGAAATCTTACCACTTTCTAATAGAATAAAACATAAAGCTATTTCCTCAAAGTTAGAGCTACATTTGGGCACAGGTGTTTTTAAGGGCACAATGCATACTCTGCACATTTTTGAAGCTATCTTCATTAAAAATCCTCTTCAGTTTTATTTTAGCAGAATAGAATTCAACCATAGGATGGTGTGAGACAGGACAGGAAATTTATACAAATTACACAAAAGTAGCGTAATTAAAACTCAAGCAGCTTTAACTGGAAAATGCAATCCCTAATGTTTTAATCACATTCATATATGTCTAAACAACATGACAGGTAATCCTCATTACATGTGAAAATTAATGTGTCCTCTGACACTGCAGAAAGTCAGACACAGAGAGATGAGATGAAACTGCTGGAGGCGAGGACGTTTCTCTTGGTGATGAGAGCCAGCAAAGAGAAAGAGGAGCCTCTAAACTAAACTTTCCTATTTCTGAGCACATGAATAAAATTTGCTGCTGCTACACCAACATTGCAGGATTTCTTTGGATTAGGGTTTTGGTTTTTTTCCTGGTGTAAGGGATAATTCTCATCTGGTCACATAAAAATATTAGTAGATTAGCATATGAAACAGACGATCTCTTCTTTTCTGCCTTTTTAATTTTATTAATGTCAAATCTAGATAAATTGATCAGTAATAAAATAATAAGCTAAGTTTTAAAGTAACATAATGCTATTTGTAATTATGAAGCAAAATTTCATTGTACTATTGAGAAGTTTACCTGCTATACAGAAATAAGCAAAATCCTAACAATAATGCTGTTTAGAATGATGCTATAATTTTATCTCTAGAAAAATACTTAAATTGCTTTTGTGTGCTAAACTGTGCTGTTGATTTGAGAAATTTTTCAAAAGACATGAGTTATAAATTTTTTTTTTTTGCACTTCAAAGGTTTTACTAGGTATAATGAAAGAGTGCAAAGTGTGAATTGCTTGCTTTCCCAGTCTCAAACTAAATTCACTTTTTGTGTGTGCATAAAGTGAAAGGCCTATCTTAAGTGTTTGAAATGGGGATGCATAATGACTTCAAATTGTAAAAATCCCCAAATTGCTTCAATTTCAGCCCTCAGAGCAGGAAAAAATGAGCACCAGTCTGTTTACCAGTAAAGATTTTCATTAACATTGTGTCCTATATTTTACCCAGCCCTTCCTTTCCATCAAATTCACTGCTGATACAAATTCTGCGCTGCTGCCTAAACTCTACAGGCCAGAAGGGGGACTAAAATGTACTAAGTAGCATATTATGGATATAGAAAAAACTAAAATGTTCACAGTAAATGAATGTGTCGTTATTTGCTGTATCTACATCCATTTTTACCATACCATACATATACTTTATGCTCGAGACTCAGTGGCACAAAATGGCTAAAAGAATATTTGTAAATGTTATAAATTCTTTATATCTTATTATAGGCCGTGAACATTAAGCTATTTAACAACCACAGAAAACAGGTTTCTTTCCAAAACAAGAGAGGCAAAAATATTTGAAACTGCAAAATTCAAGGTTTTTTTAAAGTGAATCCTCTCATTCACATTAGCAAGGTCTTAAATTTGGCAAGAAATGATTTTTAGTACAGGTAAGAACTTTTATGACAGACTCTTTTAAAAAAGAAGTAGTTGTATCACTATTCAACTTTGAAATTAAGAAACTCTTGGTAAGTGCGCTTTTCAAAAACATACAGATGGAACCTAAAATAGCACTGACACTACTCAAAAGCACCCAAAAATAATCTGTAAGAAAAAAATAGTCAAGGTAAAAGTTGTGTTATTCAAAGTATGTACAGTTGTCTGCATTTGTTAAAAAATACATTTACCAATAATGTAATCAGGAAATGACCAGTACAACATTTCCATGTTTTTAATAGTAAAAAAAAAGAAAAATCAAAACAAAACCAGAAACCTCCCACTTTTAAAGTAATGCAAATCAAGTTCACTTATTAGAAAACAATTTTGTTCCTAAATATTTCCAACCAATTATAGTTATACCCACAATTATTAGATTATCAATTTATTCAGAGTTACTAAATTCAATCTGAATATATTTTCTGAATATAAGGTTTATTTTATCTAGGAATTTTTACTTTCTGAATAACATATTACCCTTTTTTATCAGTTAGGGAACACACTAATAGATCACATGGGAAATTCCACATTGCATTTCCAGTGTTGCTTTGCTTAAACAAGCTTTACAGCTATTTTAAGTAAAAAAAATATATAGTTGAAAAAGGCTTACATAAAAATAAAGGTTTCCCTCATACGTTTTTAAGGTAAATTAAAAGTGAAAGTTAAGAATGGAGGGGAAAGTCAGTAAGTAATTGCTTTTTATGACAAACAAAAGAATTGTCCTTACCCACTAGAGGTGGAATAAACCCACCTTAATTAGTGAATGTGAACAGAAACATGTACAGGGATTAGATAACTGTGCAAATGTGTGCAGAGTAGAGGCTGCTGAAAGCCTGAAATTGCACTTCTGAGCTCCCCAGGCTGATTCCTGCTCCTTGCTAGCTACAAGCACTGAAACTGGCTGTTAAGTTTTGCTAACAAATGATCTAGACGTGGCTTAGCATGGTTTTAATCTAAATTCTGCCATTACTGAAGAGCCAGAAGACAGGAGCACTCATGGTGAGGCTGATCATGAGCTGTGCTTCTGCCCATAGACTCTTTAGTCTGGGAAAACTGGGATCTCATGGTTATGCAAAGATCACCTACTGATGAAAAGAAGAATCCTGAAAATAACTCATTTCAGGGAACAGAACGGAATTTGGAAATAAGGTGGAAAAGATGCTGACTAGAAGGAAGATCCTGGAAGTAAGGAAAGATCCTGTAGATCAGAGAATTATACAATATCTAAAATTGGAAGAGGCCCACAAGGATGAATTGCTTCCTTCTCCCTGTGCTTCACAAGACTGCCTAAAATTAAATCATATCACTAAGAGCAACATCCAGACTCTCCTTGAACTCATGTCCTGTTGCTGGTCAACAGAGAGGTATGTGTAGACAAGTAGCAGGAGATGACTAAGAATTTTGGCCAGTGATGTCCTCATCTGTAAATGCAAAGCAGTGGCACAGCCCAAGCTGATGGTTGGACCAGCAGCAACCTCTCTGCCCTGGCAGGGAACTCATGAGTTCAGCTCTGGGGAGAACCAAATGAGTGAGTGTGTGCAGTAAAGAAGTAGACTAAAACTCTGATCTATTGGAATCTAGATCCCCTACAAGTGATCACTTACCCAGGAGAGTAACTAACCTTTTTGACAACAACTCTTGAAATAACATCTACAGAAAACATTAAAACAACAACAAAACCAGAAACAAAAAAAACCCCAAACCCTCCCCCCTAAAAAAGAAAAAAAAATTAAAAAACCAAAGCAACTGCCCCCCCAAAAAAAAATAGAAAAAAAAACCAAAAACCCAAAAAAACCTCCAAAAAACCCAAAAAACCACACCACCCACAAAAATTATTTAGAACTGCTGCTGGGGTCTACATGCAAAGCAATGGCAGGAAACAACTGCCATTTTAACAAACCTCCAGGCTCAGAAAAGAAGCCATCAATTTGCCAGACTGATACTGAAAACTGAAAATGTATAGAAACACTTGGAATTGTTTGCTTCATAATTTTTCAAACTGTTCCTTGAAGACATAGCATTCAGGAGAACTCCCTAAGGAATCCAGAAGATTTAGCTTCATTTTTCCATCTCTGCATTTCTTTGGTCTGACCTCTGGTGGCAGACTTTGCTATTTTATTATGCTCAGTCCGAATCTTAGGGATTTTACTTAGCTGTAAGAAACAGTTCCCAGCTTTCTGAACAGAGCAAGTTTCTATTTAAACGAGAATGCCTATGCTAACAGCTGGGACTATCATTCTACTTGTTGTCCAAATTATATCCATCATGATCTGATAACTAAATGTGCAGATAATTCAGTATGTGTGAAGTCTCCTGAATTCTACTTTAAAAATATGCCAAA
This sequence comes from Grantiella picta, assembly GCA_013397955.1. Lineage (NCBI taxonomy): Eukaryota > Metazoa > Chordata > Aves > Passeriformes > Meliphagidae > Grantiella > Grantiella picta. Next base: position 519,651 of record VZRM01004865.1, read on the forward strand.
AATCCCCACAATGCTGAAAAATGGAATATTTTCTGGGATAAGTATCTTACATTAGGAATATTACCAAAAAGTTGAAACTAAATTTCTATTTGGTTTTACTTAACTGTCTTCTCATGCCTCTAGAAAAGAGGGCTTTACCATAAGGTAAACAGGACAGTATTTAGATCACAGCTTCTAAGTAAAAGAAAGATGTGATTTAGTTCAAAGGAAAACAATAAAACAATCCTGTGATGCTGTACCACTAAATTCTGTGGCACAGATGAACACTGAAGGGTCCCAGAAAGGAGGTCTCACAGCACTTTTAAAGAAGTTAAATTGTTGGCAAAGGACCAAGAATGCTGCAAATTAAGAGTCCAGAAAACCTCTATTGTCAAGAGCAAGACTGCCAGAAGAATTCTGTGCTGTGGGAATAAATTCAGCTTAATTTTATAAAGAGTCTTTAGTGACTTTTCAAGTTATGTATTATAGTTATGAACTGACTGACAAAGTCCCATACAGAAACTCTGTGAAATCTACATAAAAAACCCCAGAAAACACAAGCAAAACCACATAATAATAGTTCTGCAAAACAAGAGTAATGACTGGATGGTTAGGAATTTCTCACAAACTAATAATGACAAGGTTGAAGCCTGAGGTGAAGCCTCTAATTCTTAGGACCTAAATCAAATCATCATGTGCCAGTGAATATTGTCCCCATTTACCACTGCTTCATCTCAAATCATTTCAGTTCAAATATACCAAAGCTTGTAATTTTAAATGTTACAGAGTAATTCTGCACACAAACTGTATTTCATATAATGTGGAATGAAGAAAACATAACTCCTGCCAAAAGAACAAAAAATCTACAATCATAGAGATCAATGTGCTTGATTTTGAATAACAGATAATTTAAGGCAGCCGAATTCACAGACTCACCTTTCAGACAAGAATTGTAAAAAGCTTATTCACAGAAGTACCAGTATCAAAATATACACAGATTTTGTTCAACCCCATTTTTTTCAATGCTTATATTTTCAGTGCTGTTTTTCCAATAGGAATAGAGGTTGCCCTCATTGAGTTTGCAGGTGACACTGAGTTGGGTTGGAGAGTTGATCTACTGGAGGGTTGAAAACCCTGCAGAGGGATCTGGACAGGCTGGATTGATGGGCCAATTGCATGAGGTTCAACAAGGCAATATGCCCAGGTCTGCGCAACAGCCCCAGGAAAGTCTTCAGGCTTTGGACAGAGTGGCTGGAAAGCTTCCCAGAGGAAAATGAGCTGGGGGTGCTGGTCAGCAGCTGCTGAACACGAGCCAGGTGTGCCCAGGGGGTCAGGAAGGCCAATGGCACCTGGCCTGGGTCAGCAATAGTGTGGCAGCAGCACCAGGGCAGGGATTGTCCCTCTGTGCTCAGCACTGGTGAGACCACACCTCAAATCTCTGTTGGATTTTGGGTCTCTCACTACAAGAAGGGCATTGAGGTGCTGGAACATGTCCAGAGAAGGGCAGTGGAGCTGGGGAAGTGTCTGGAGCACAGATCCAATGAGAAACAGCTGAGGGAGCTGGGGGTGTTCAGCCTGGGGAAAAGGAGACTCATGGGGAGACCTTGGGGACTTATTGGTCTCTATGAATACTTGAAGAGAGTTTGTAGAGAGTTGGGGGTTGGTCTATTCTCCCATGTAACAAGTGATAGGAGAGGATGAAATGGCTTCAAGTTGTGCCAGGAGAGGTGCAGGCTGGATATTGGGAAAAAATTGTAACTGAAAGGATTATCAAGCACCAGAAAAGTCTGCCCAGGGAAGTGGTAGAGTCACCATCCCTGAAAGAATTTAAAAGACCTGTAGATGTGTGGCTTTGAGACATGGTTTTGTGATGGACTTGTAAATGTTATGGTAAGTTGGACTCGATGTATTTAAGTGTCTTTTCCAAATGAAATTATTCTATGGTTCTATATCAGAACAAGTTTCTTTTCTAGATACTTCGATGTTTAACAATTTATTTTTTCCTTGAACAGATTTAAGGCTGTATATTTTATGTTCTGTGGATGTGGTAGGTAGAAAGTAAAGATGAAGGCAGTGAGATAGGAGTTTTGCCTGGGATCAGTACTAGGAACTGCTCTGATAAAACAAAATGGAAAGTAAACCCAGCATTCTTCTTGGTAAAGTTTTGAGTGAGATCAATCAATAAAACAAACCCCAGTGCCTTCATAAATATAAAACAGAAGAGAATGGGCAGTTTAAAATGGGGATTTTGAAATGTCTCAGAAAATTAACTTGAGGATCCTTTTCTCTGTAAGTGAAGCTGGATAGACTGTCTTATAACAGAGAACGCATACAAGACAAAACACAGACCTGCAAATTCAGGCAAACCTTCTGTAATTGCCAGGCAGTAACTGCCATCTGAAAACTGTGAATACAAATGGTTTCTGTTGGACCTTTCTTAGTGTTCATTCAGGAAACTCAAGGATTCGAGTTTTAGAAGTGGAGTCCTGTTCCAAGATCTTCATGACTTTATGAACATTTTCTAAGTAAACAGGGTAAAGGAAGAAAACTTTTCTTGAATTTTAGCAGAAAAGACACTATTCATGTTACCTCTGGCATTTGAAAATGCTTCACTGATTCAACCAGAAGGGGTGAAGCACTGACCAAGCAAGAAGGCACTGAATGAACAGGTTTGCAGAGCAATGGTTATCTTTGCATTTGAGAAATGTCACAGTTTAAAAACCCAAAACTTGTCTGGCCATAATTTGCACAACTGAAATGCCAGGTCTTGCAAGTACCCTCCTGAGTGACAGTGAAAATTCAGAAAGAAGGCTGAATTTGAAGACACACAAATTGTGAAGCTACTAGGAAGAGTGAAGACAGGGAAACCAAAGTGAAATGTGACATAAAAGGATAGACAAGGGCAGAAGATAGAAGAGAAAGAGTTTTGACAAATGATGGTGTGAAAGGAAATGTTATTCCTTCTTGCCAATATGGAGCTCAGAGAATCATAGCTCATTTCTCTTACAACTTCTGACAACTGACATATGAAGCAACTGTATGACATGTATCAAAAGCCATATCTGGTCAAATTTGCATGACTATGATCAAAATCTTTGGACAGATGACTTATTTATTTTTCTTCTAAGTTCCAGGGGGCTCCTGGACTACAAAATCTATCAGAACATACTTCAAAATGCAGGACTTAAAATATCACCAAATGAAACATGATTATATTGAAGATTAGTCTCAGCAGCTAGAACCTCTAGAGAGGAGCAGGTACAAGATTTTTTGTTGATAGTTGCTATGTGTCTTCAATGATAATCTTGGGGAAATTATAATATTCAAGTCCTATCAGCTGAAAGCTTGCAGAGATCTAGAAAGAAAGAATGATCTAGAAAGAATGATTCCATTATTTCAACAGAAGACCAACAGACTTCGTGAAAATTGCTCCTCCATTACAGCACCAAAAATACAATGGAAATTGGCAGACCATAGTCAACTGAATCTAATGAAACTTTTCTTTGAGAAGTAGATGGAAATGAGTCAGTTTCCTAAGTTTTACAAAATCCAAGAGAAAAAAGAAAAGTTTGATTCCTCTTGATTTCATTATTGCAGCTCCCTAGAGAAGTAGATTTTATTGAAAAATTTAAGGCAGTTGCAGTATTTATAATGGTATCCAAAAATCATAATATAGCTGGCAGAAAATTGAAAGGCTACTAAGAAATGAAAAGGAAATAAAATTTATTTCATTTAGTTAAAATAGATGGGATTATTAAGTTATATCAGCTCCAGGTATCTGGAGAAAAAATTATCAACCACTATTTTACTGGAATTATAAACTTCTTTTAATAAGTAGACAACAGCTCTTCTTTGAGAAATATGTGGCTGAAGGCAAAAAATAACCACTGACTAAGAACTGCATATATTTAATTGGCATATTAATTGCTATTATTTGCAATTCAAGTTTATCTTGATTATAATGAGATTACGTCTGGTGGTTTTCCCAAAGGATTCTTCAGTGAATGCTTTCCATTTGTTATTATCCACTGTGGCTGCAGCCAGTTTGGCCTGGATATTGGTTAGGTCTTCAGATTCTGCCAAATTGGTAGAATTATAATATTACTGTATTAGTTATTGCACATAAGGGTAGTAGACAAAGCTTCCAAATTCAGGAAGAAGAGATCTGAAAACTGGAATGCAAAATGAGGACTGAATAACAGAATGATATTTTTTTTGTAAATTTTAGCAACCATGCTTTGTAGAAATTACTTCAATTATTTCAGCTTATACATTACTCTTGATGGTGGAGGTGCTGACAAAACTTGCAACTGATCACAATAAAAGTGCCTCAAGAAAAAAGCTATCCTATATAACAGCTTTTCATTACTCTAAAGTATCTGTGTAGTGTCTAAGTAGAACAAAAGAATTACGATAGTTTTAAACAACTTGTTTAAAAGCTGTATGAATCATCACTGCAGCACATTTGAAGTTAGAATAACGTAGCAGGGCTCATGCTTGTGTGCACAGGATTTCTGTCCTGGAGTATTTAAAGGAAGTCATTTTTCAATAAAATACCTGTCACTTGAGTAGATTTGAAAACACAGTGTTGAATAGAAGTATAATTTTGCAAAAGATTTTTAGATGTTAGTACGAATTGAGTACCCAGAGGCAAACTCAAACCATAGTGCCACATACAGATCTTTCTTCCCTGAAGTAATGAAAGGAAAGCACATTGCAGTACACAACATGACCTTTGGGTCTCATACTTGCCAAAAGTTATAGAAATTCAACTACTGAAATTCTCATTATAAGGATTACTTGAAATAAGCTTTATCAAACCACCCCAGCTATTTAAAAGTGAAAAAAAATAAATAAAATAAATAAGTAAAAATCAAATATAGCCCCCTAACCTCAGCACCGGCAAGATGCCATTTGTGATAAAAATGACCAACTGTAGTAATCTAATAATCCAGGGTTAAATTCCCATTTTTTTCCAACTACAGTAACCTTCTGAGAAATGCCATCCCTTACTATTTTCTTTAACAGGAAGGGTTAGAAAAAGAAAGAGAAAAGCAATGGCTCTTTTTTTTTTCTATAACTAAACCTGAGGCTCTAATACAATAGATGCCAAATATGGCTTACATTAGATTTGTTCTTCTAATATTTTTTAAGGCAATGTATGTACTCTTTTCAAAAATGACTGAAAAAAGAAAGAAGTTTATGATTCAAAAGCAGGAGTGCTTGATTTTAATCATCCCCTACAATCAGCACAACAGCTATTGCCAGCCATGCACAGGAAAAAATAAACACTCGACAGAAAAGCATCCTCGAAAAAGCAGGTCACTAAAATCAGGTAGAAGCAAAATGCACAAGCTCCTTTACACCAAGCACAAGCTTAACAAAACAGCTCTTAAAATAAAAAAATTGCAATATTGACAGACCTGTGGAGGAACTTGCCTCCTTTTTTGGTCAGGGGTTGTGACATACACAGCTTGTGCATATGCGTAACTTTTGAACCGCGGTTTAGGAGAAGGCGAAGGTCCCTGGGGCACACTGACTGTGATCTACAAATAAATTAGAACGTACATAAGGGTAGGAGCATGGGTTGTAGAAGTAAAATATTGATTTTAAGAGCAACTGAAGAAAAAGAAGCAGGAAGGTCATCACCAGCTACATTTTTCAAGGACAGTGTTGGTATTCAGCAGACAAAATGGGATGGTATTAAGGAAACCTCTCATTTAATCTGACACCCTTACCAAAAGCAACACACTGCCAGGACTCAATACCAGCAGAATACCAATGTAAAGTGAAGCTTCTTTATAATTTACAAGAAGAGGCTCAAAAAAGCAAGAAATCTTGTGTCAAATCTAGAATAAACAGAGCCCATATTTACCCGCTCAGTACTCTAAAAGAGAGTGAGCATCTCAAACTCAACATATAAATTAAATTCAGGCAAGTAAACTAGGCCTAAAATGCACAAAGCACTTCAGCAGAGAGTGATGATTTCAGTAAAAAACAAAACTGACACTACAATCAAAAATAAATTCCAAATATTACATGAGTTTTTTGAGACAACAACTGTAAACTGAGAAGAGTTTGTGTAAATAAAATGCTAAAACATTAAAAATGTATCATGACTATGGGGAAATGTCAACTGTCATTCTCTAAAAAGGTAAAAATATTTTTATCTCTTTTTTAAATGTAAAGCCTCCCCCAGTTTCTTTGTTTGAATGAAGCAGTATGAAATTACATGCAGACAAGTACATTTGAGTTGCCTGGGATGAAGACACTGTCCATTATGCCCATGGGTTTTTTGTCTTCCACTGACCATTTAACACCAAACTCATGGGGTAGGTAGGGAAACAACCACTTCAGAGTAGCAAGATGAAAGCAAAAAAGTGAAACTCACTTCTTGTGAAAAATGCTCTTGATGTACTTCTATGTGCTCTTCTCTAGTGACCCTTGAGTGTCGTGGCAACATCTCCACCTCCCTGATGGCTTCCATGGTGACTTTCTGGGGCAGGACTTGAAATAGTGAAGTCACGTACATTAGGATGGACTTTTTATCTGGACAGGCAGTTGCAACATCTGGAAGGCAAATTAGCATGTGTCATTTCAGTTTCCACATTAGACATGAGGAATAGCCAATTAGTTCCATGGAAAGTTGATAGACTAATGAGCAATCCATTGTCCACATGAATTCTCTAGAGACTAATTAGAACTTTACAACCAGTTCCAAAACTGCAGAACAAACTTGCATATCAATGAGAAGGAGGCAAGGTTTATAAAGGTAATGTTATCTCATTCAGCATGAACTTTCCATCTATATTTCTTGAGTCAAAATGCAATTTGACACTGTGATCCCCATTAAGCAGGACCAGACATAGAAAAAGATGCTTGTGCTGTATAAATACTGCAATTATAAAAAAGTAAGGACTACCTCATTTTCCAATTCATGCCTTGTAAAATCTCCTCAGATCATTTAACCATTGAAAGCAATCATGATGTGGGGAAAAAAAATACCAGTTTTTCTATTGAATGGGTTCATAAAAACCAACTATTGAAGTCAAATTATAATAAAGCTACATAGCTTTTATATTCTACTTAGGCTTGCATTCTTCATGAAATCTGTGGAACATCAAACAAACATGGTATTCACAGGCATTAAAATACATAATAGAACAACTATTAAAAAAAAAAAATAGTCCTCTAAAATCTCTATGGTCTTTAGCAGTCAGTACAAGAAACTTTGCAGGAACACAAAGAAAATTCCAGCTTTTGCACATAGCCATACTATACATCAGCAGGAAAAGCAGTTTCCCTGACTCAACAATTCAAGTCAATAAGGAGTTGTAAAAATGTAAGGCATGTGGCAGCTCTTTGAAATAGTCTCTTTGTTATTTGCCATTGACGCTTACCTCCTACACTCAGTCTAGCGAATCAAGATGTAAAAGGACAGTTGTACAAGAAATTTATCATTAATTCCATAAATGTTTTAACATGAGCACTGGCAGAAAGGCAAGAACTATGAGTTTTTACTGTCTTAGATCAATCCTGGCTTAGCTAGGATTTGAGCTCACAGAAAAAGGAAAAAATATCAGTAATTCTACAAGGTGGCATCTCATTCTTCCTAGAATGTGGAATAGACATGATGGAAGGTGCCTTGCATTAAAAACTTCACATATATTTGGAAATTAGGAAAAGACATTCTATCAATAATTTTGGTTTGGCTTTCTGACCCATCTCCGTGTCTTTGATCGATACTTTATGAAAGACAGATGAAGGTTCAGTTCTACTTGGCACTGGCTGGAAAAATTGGCACATTCCCTCTAACATGCCCACTTCCATAACATAAGAATTTTACTATAACCATCTTCTTGTCCTCTCTTGAATATTCTAGTATCATTTTGTTATACTTAGTGTCCACTAATAATTGATGTTTACATGAATTTCCATGCCTTCCTACAGGGAAGAGTACACACTGGATGAACAGACGTCATTACCAGCTGTGATTTTTCTATTGTTTGCTCATTATTTTTCCCTTTCAAAATGTCCTGTTAACCAAATGGGCAAATACCTTGCCATTTATCTACAAAAATATCTCACACAATAAATAAAATGAATACCTAGCAAATAACATGCACGCCAAAAATTGTTTACCCATTCTATTTGACAAATAAAAAGTACATATGCAGCTGTCAAAATTCACTGGAAAATAGGAAAGGATTTAATTATTTAATCACAACAAATAGCTAAACAACCACAGTTGCAAAGCCTGTAATATCAATCTGTCTCTCAAAAGTCTTTTTTACATGCTCCTTAATTTTCAGAGCAGGAATGACTTCTGCTATACTATGCCTTTGCCTTCATATTATCTTCTTTTGAACCCTAGTCTGATATATTATCTTTACCACCTGCTGAGTCTGATAGCTATTTGAAGTCCCAGTAGTTAGGCAGTAAATAAATTTAAATTCGAGCACTTTCTTGCAAGGAAGTTCACCATTTCTTTGTACATATGTCAACTTTAATTTGTGGGGCAAAAATATCTGTCAAGACAATATACACTTCCTAAAACCTAATCTCAAACTCTTGAAAAATACAGAAGATTTTAAATAAAACTAAGTCAAGATATGCAGACTATGCCATTTTTCCAACTAGTTTTGAGAAAATTATCCAGGATTTTTTTCTCCAGACCAATTTATCTTCTCAAATTCAACTCGGAGGCAATTCTTTCAGAATATTTTCATCAGTTTTCTTGACAAAGACTATCCGGAATAGGATTGAAAAGAATAAAATTAATGAAAAAAAATTAAACTGCAAGTCAAAAGAGAGTTTAAAATGGGAAGTTTTTTAAGGTTAGCGGAAATTATATTATTAACATGTTTATCAATAAAGAATCTGAAAGGCTTTGGAAAGCTCTGGAAACCATTCCAAATCTTTAATAAGACACAGTTACACAAAAGTTTTGGAAAAGTTTCATACATGTGTGTTCCAGTTATTGAGAGGAAACTTTTTCAATACAAAACATTATGGTGACAGATTAATATTTTTCAAAAGTAAACAGTGACTCAAACTGAAATGTGTTTCATCAGCCATATAGTTCTTGATACGTTTTGTGATCCATGGGATAACTTTTTAAGATGTGGTTTCTTTAAGCATCCTTTATAATTAAAGAAACAAGGAAAGGTCCAGGAAAGGCCTCCAGTCAAATTCACAAAATACAGAGAAAGAAAACACTTATTTTGATATATGGGCCACAAAGCCTGTCCTTGTCTAAGGAGACACCATAAAAGCTTAATTTTGACCATTAATTTTAATGTACAAGAAGATTCTGTTCATCTAGAAAAGAAGTTACTTGGTAACAAATACCAAAAGAGCAGAAAGAATCTGAGTTCACCCCAGAATACTGAAACCACGAAATAAAACCCAAATCCACCTCTGGTTAAGTGCAGTTGCCTTTAAAGGTTTATTACAGGTTTAATTTGGGAAGCAATTTGATAGAAGTTCTCTACAGCTTGATTTTTATTAGCAAATATTCTTTGCTTTCTGAAGAACATAACTACAAGTTTGATTGTTTGTTAAGGGTAACAACAATAAACCTGAAGTGTTCTCAAACTAATTATTTTCTAACAGTGCCAAAAGAGTAAGTAAATTTGTCAAACTCTGACTCAAAACGTGACTCAGCAGCCAATTTTTATAAGCCTTGCAGTTCACAAGTGGTTTGGTTATTGCACCCACGTGCTTGGTCAAGGAACAAATCCCTGAAAATATTCCCAGTTCTGGTGCAAAGAAGCCTTTTTAAGGGATGAGTGAAAATGAGGATGATGTAAAAACCTAAATAAGTTCTATACCAAAAAATACAGGTCTAGCAACACAAACAAAATCCAGCATTTCACTACACAGTGTTACATTGTATATACAAAGCCGCACACAGAGCACAAGTTATAAGTGGTTTTGAAAATGTTTCTTCCAGTTTTCAAATACATGGCTACTTATAACTGTTCCTTTTAAATATTTTTCTTTCTCCAAGCTCTGACCAAGTAACAGTTCTGACACTATTTACGCTGATTCCACTTACTCTTTGTATCAAACTAGTAGCAAAATAATTTTGAAAGAGGAGAGCTTAAATGCATGCTTCATTGCCAGAAAGATTATATTTCTGTACATAAATTGCTGATGTGGTTTCTTTAGATTGAGAGACAAATTCTGAAACATTCTTTACCTTACATAGCGCTGAGAAGCAAGATAAGACTTGAGCCCTAGAAAATACAGGAAATCCTTTGTCCTCAACAGAAGGAGCTTGGATTTTCACAGAATCATGAAGTAGAAAACTAACTTCTAAATCCTATACATCACCTAATACTGTTTGCTTCTATTACAATAGTAATAAAAAATCCCAGTATTTTGTATTATTTGCTGCTATCCCAAATGAGATTTTTAAAAATTGTGCTAAATAAAAAAACATTGCCCTCCCTTCCACAACAAATTTAAGATTCTCAAAGCTGATTTTAATTTTCAGAGATTATGAATTTTTTTTCCCTGATAAATGCAGGTTGTTGTTATTTCTTCAATCAAATTGGTAGTTTGGGTTTTTTAAAAGGCTTTTTAATGATATTAATGCAACAATAATACTTATTACGATTTCTGAGAAAAATTCTACTGATATTTCCAAATGCATCTGTTTAGAAGGCAGAAGCTCTCAGACTGCTGAAATAAGACAAAAATCTAACTGATACATAAGTGATTAGTTTTTACAATGTAAACTCATTAAAGGAGAGATTCCCACATTCATATGGCCACTCCAGCCTCAAACACAGCATCTAAGATGAGGGCAGAGTAGAAGCATTTATAAAAGTACAGCCACATCTCACGTGTAACTTTTATTTATGTTACCTTTTAGCCTCAAGGACAAGGGTGAACTTTTCAAAGCATGTTCAAAAATCTGTGGTAATCTGTCTGACAAGGTTCACCAAAACATTTTGAAAGAGCTACCATAGAACCCAAGCTATCTATTTTGACCATGTTTTGATGTCAATGACCTAAATTTGCAATTGAAACTGTATGAAAGTGCATGAGGCTGTACTAGTAAAAATGAAATTACTTAAGTCTTAAATAGCAAGAAAGAAAAGTAAGTTCTCATTCTCAAATTGGGTGCATTGGAAACTTAGGTAAAAAATATCTTCAGAACATTACCCCCAAACCTAAGGGTAAAAAAAATAAGGGGGGGGGGATTTTAAACTTCATAGTTTGTACTCCAAAAGCATATTTTTGGTCATTTAACAAGTCTATTTACAGACATTAAGCTATGACAGAATCATGAGGCCTGTCTTAGATTTGCTCTTATTGGTGACTTAATTCCCTGACTGTGAAAACACAAGAATATATATAGTCCATTCTTATTCAAACACCAAGAAACAAGCAAGATAATCGGGCAAAGATTATAAAATATTTTGCTTGAATGTATACAAACTTCTCCCTCAGTTTCCACTTGGTCTCAAAATGACATTTTCCTACAATCCATGTTTATATTAATGGTATGATAATAGCAGGAACAGTAGAAGTAGTAATGGTTTACTCTACTGCCACTCACCGATGCTACTAAGATCTCAAAGCAATAAACTTTGCAGTCTCTGAAAAAGGCCAGCCAGTAACTGCAGTGTCTTCTCACAATTATTGACCTTTTTTGCTTCTTTTTTAAACTTGTAATTATTTTGTGCCCTGTTTTTCACTCCACCAGTAGATTGCATGTTAAGTTCAAAATGAAAGCAATCTTTAGAAGTAATCTCAAGGAATAGTCCTGGGCTTGCAGACAGACAAAAATCAATGTATGGAATACTGCAGAACTGTAAATATTGAAATGAGGAAATTAAAACTGACAATTTTAAAACTTTATTTTTAAAAACAAAGTTAAAGCAAAGGTCAAAATGTTTTTCAAAGGCTACTTAATGGCCTACATGAATAAGCACAGTGATCACAGTCTATTATTTTGCTGAATAAAATTTACATTTTACAACGTTAACTGCTAGCAAAAGGCACAAATTACATACAGACAACTGAGAGTGAAAGCCTGGAAGACAGTCCACTTACACAGAAAGTGGCACTGGTTTTTTTGTTCTATTCTGTAGATATGAATTCACATAAACCCAAACCACTATGAAACTCCCAGAGGAAAATGTTGTTAGTTTTTAAACAGAGATTTCCTTAAGAAAGTAAATGTTTTAAACTTGATGGTTAAGACCTACAGAGTACATTCAAAATGCTGACTTTTATAGGCTATATTGAATAAGGTCACAACAGCAGCATGAAGAAAATATCTTCAGAAGATTAACACATTTGTGTTTGCCTTTTAGAATTACAGAGACAGGTCAGGATTTGTGGGATTAAAGTGCTGCAGAATTCAAGTGTATCTGGTATTAAAATATTTGGTAGCAGAGAAAACCTTTAATCTGTCTGAATGTCTGTTCTGATTTGCTGCATGAGTGTGAAGGAGCCTTGGACTAATATGCCAGCACTGTTCTGGTTAAGTGAACTTGATGCTATCTCTGGTTTTTAAATCTGCAAAATCAGACTTTATACCTATGCTGAACAGTAAAGGTGTTGCTTATTCTTTTTCAGGTTCCTTACAATATCAAACATTGATTTAACACCACAACCTTTGCACCTTAAGAGATATCTAAAATAAGTGTCTTCATAGCAGCAAAGATAGGGACAGAAAGAAGTGACGATAAAATGGCAACAGAATAAAACAACGGTTTTTAAAATTGGGTTACAATGTTAACATTTTTATCATATCATGCTGTACACTAATATTTTTGTCATTGAGTAGGAGTGAGCATGACTCACCAATTTTCTGAAATAACAAATATTAGTCAACAGGTAATGTACTCACAAAGCTGATACACACTACTGAAAGCTGCACTTTGATTTTTCAGAACCTGAAAATGAAGTGAGGTGTGGGGTGGAGAGGAAGGGCCAGAGGAAAGAAAACAAAATACACCCTATCACCTGGGTCCTAATGAAAAGTGCTGAAAATGAAGACAGATCAAGGGAGTTATGGTGTCTGATATCAGGAATAGTGTTCAAAAATGGTAGCATTAGCAGTCACTGAAACAGTAATTTTGCTAAGAGTATTTGAGATATTTTCAAACAGGCTAATATTTGAGAAAGCAAATGGGACAATATTTCAAAATATTGCACATTTTCCACTTTACTTTTATAAATATTTAGTCTAGAAAAATTGCACAGATAACTATGAAAAAAAAAAAGGCAATTAGAGACTGAAATCCAGTACCTAAAGGTTTTATAACTTCATATGGAGATAAATTCATTACTTTTATTTCATTGTAAAATCTTTCATAAAGATAAAACGATATAAGGTAAATGGAAAAGAGCAATTGAAATCTAAACAGCCAATTCTGAACTGACAATAGAGAGAGCTGTGTGCATACTGGATGGGTGATTCCATACTTAGTAAGAGAAGGTAATATTTCTTCAAGTGCAATCAAAAACATTGGGAGACACAGAATTCTTCTGAGACAGTACTGAGAAATACAGTGTCCTAGGTTACAATATAGATTTATTTATTATTCTATTATCACAAGCTGTGGGGCACTGGTTGTTATCTCCTGCTATGACTCACCTCTGATAACAGACAATGGACCATCAAGAACCAAAAGAACCAACCACATGACTCATGGAATTATCTCATCCTAGTGTGAGATGCTCTGTCCAGGAGGGAGGAGCCAAGCATTCCCACCTGGATATAACCTGGCCTTTGAACTGCCTGAGGCAGCCCTGTCTACTGAATTCCCAGAGGACAAGAGTGACCATTGGACCTTCAGGTGGAGACCAGACCTTCCCTAGGATCACTGCCTCAACTGAACTACTTCACTTGGACTGCTACCACCAGCCTGACTAACAGGGTGTCAGGTTGTATCTGACTCTGTCAACGTTTTTTCTTGTATTATGGCACTTAGTTTTAATTTTCCTATTAAATTTATAATCCTGACTTGCGATCTCCCACTGGTTTGTTTTCAAACTAACACATGCAGGGATAGCAGAAGGTTTAAGGAACATAGCTAAAGTTCTGTTCAGTAAAATTCCTAAATTAAGGTCAACTTCAGGTGTAAAATTACTTCTAGGTATCTTTAAAAAAATACAAAATTTATTGTGTACAACAGTACCTTCCACAATAAGTCCTGTTTTACACTAATTTAGGCCAGAGTACTGTTTGCAGATACAATGCAATACTTTTTATTTTCAATAGACCATACTTCTATAGGGCATGCAAGTTTGATTGACTGCAACCAAAAAAAAAAATCAGAGAAACCTTCAATAGCATTATGAGAGACTGGGAAAATTTATAGCTATTAAGGTTAGGTTACATCCAGAATATGTAACCAAAAAACCCCACTGTCAGGAATTAGTGTGTACAAATTGGTTTGATGTGTCAGTTTTAAATTCAAAGAAGAGGTTTCTTGTGGAGTCTTATGGCTACACGTCTTGAATTTTCTCACTGCATGTGTTGTTCCCACATCTAAATGAAGACCAATTTCCTCAATAAAATTGGCCTCTATATGTATGACAGATAAGCAGGGTAAAAAACGACAAATGAGGTCTTTAAGAATGTTAACTGTAGCAGATGCAAAAAGGCTATTTCCACTCTAAAAGTGTATCTTTAAAAATACATCTTGAAAAAGTTGGAATTCAAGTGTTAAGAATTTATATATATCATGATCATTCCTACATTGAAATGCTGAAGAAACAGGATGGAAGAAATCTTGTAAATGTTGCAAGGGACAGATTTTCAGCTTTTAAGGGATTATTTCACCAAGAATACAGCAAACAGATTAATGTGCTGGTCTTTTTCCTTAGGCTGATCATGTGGAAAACGAGCCTAAAATGTGTCATGACAATCCCTTTTAAAGATGCAAGCTTTGACTGAAGGGTTACTACCTATGCGCTTTCCATTTTCCAGGAAGTTATTTAAATATATCTGTTACATAATTTAAGAAAAAAACCCCTTCAATTAGATTATCTGAAGAAGAAAACTGCTCATGCTCAACAGTCAGAACTTCTTAAGCCCATTCTCTGAGGCATTTAATACTTTTTCAGCTGGAAACATCTGCTCATGTTTTGCATAAATGTAAGCTTCCATTCACATTTCAACAATTTTATACATGGCTAGTGTTGGAGAAGTAGAGAAATAAATCAAGGGCAAAGCAGGATGTCTGGTAAGTAATGCATACTGTAAAGACCAAGAAATCAACATTTTAGTGACTCGTATTTAAACAGGCAGCAGAAAGAAGGTGTCTTGCCTTTTCTAGCCAATGCAAGCCTCAGCCTTAGTGATTAAACAAAAGTGTGTGTGACACTGATGGGTGTGGAGCACCCCAAAGTGAAAATGCTACAGCTTGGTGGAATCAGCCTGGATTTGAGGACATCATATCCATAACACTTACTTCAAAAGTCCCCTGCAAAATGGAAAAGCTGTAAATATTGAACAACAGCAGCCAGATGTGACTGAGGGCCCAAATGGTATATTATGTATATATCAAAATCTATTAAAATAAATATAGCAAATTTCAAAAGTGCAACACAATACACTAAACTTCTTTAATAGTTAAAAGGAAGCCATAAGTATTAAAATCTTACAATTACAATCTAGTGGTCAGTGTAATAGCAGCATCGTAATGCTTTTCTGTGTGCCCTAGAAAAGGAAATCCTTCTCAGTACTTTATCAGAAAGACAAATTGTGAAGGAAAGGCCTACATAGGATACCCGAAATCAATATTACAGTATCAGCTTGTTTTATTAGACATGTTTCTGACTTCACTATTAAAAAGTCCTCTCACATTTTTCTCAATGCAGAATTATTAATTTTCTTCATAGTCTTCTCTCACAGAAACAAATGGATAGCAAAATTTCAGTACTCAGACAGTTAATTCTAGGAATGTTTTAATACAATAGCAGTATAGGAGCAATTTAGAAAGAATCACAATATTTTCATGTTGGCCTTATTAAATAACTCTGACAAGTTTATGTTTTTAATGCTTTAAATACCTGAATCTCTAGTCCACCACAACACACTTAGGACCTAAATAAGCATTGTAGCAGTTTGTGGATGAGTGCTGCGGCACAGACTTGTTGAGACTACCTGGAATCAAGGATGAAAGGCTAAGAAATGGTAATTTAATCTTTTCGAGAGTTCCTAGAACTGATACAAATTTTGGGACAGGCTGGATGTAACCCCGCTTCAGATTACATAGGAATACCAGTCTAAATAAAGCACAGCTCCCTTTAAGGCTCTGGTAGTGCATGTCCAGCTATTGTTCAGCAAATGCAGACACAGCACACAACCAAAGCCTGTCACATTCACCAAAAATTGCAAAATTACACTTGTCACACTTTGCAGAATAGCCGCATGTTTATTAAATATGTATGATGTTACGCACAAAAGAACCTCCTGAAAATACTTCTTACATCTGAGCATTCAAGGAACAGAGAGATCACAGCCTTGAAATGCAAGGCTTATTTTTTCATCCAAATATAAATTTTTAAAGATAAACCAAATTCATCTTCAAGAAACGTAATATTGATTTTATTCCACAAAGCATTAACAAGACTTGATTTGGAATTCTGTCTTCTGATCAGACACGTCCAAGAATGATAAATCACAAGTGGAACAGAAAAAAGTTGTTATTAGTCTTAAGCAGACAGTGTAGAGAAGAACAAAACCCTATTGAGAGTCTAGTTAAAGAAAGGCTTAGAGCAGCTATATGAGTGTTCCTTATAAATATATCATGGGATGAAAGCAATCAGAACAAAAAGCATTAAGCTCAAGGACTATGTTAGCACAAGAACAAAACAGAACGTAGCTAACCTGAAGAAATAGAGCCTAAAAATGCAGAAAAGTTTATCACCTTCAGAAAGCGAGGTTCTGAGCAAGGCAAAGAAATAGAGGCAAAGTATCCAAGTGACTACAACAGAACTTGAGGAATTCAATAAAATCTTTATAATGAGATGATTACCTGAAATTGCAGGTAACAGGACCTCAATGAAAATCAGATCCTAAATGTTCTGTCCCTCCCCTCCTTTTTACATTATCGTTAATGCTAACTATTTTTGAGTTATACTACTTTAACACAGGCTACATATTTATGTTTTTTCTATGAAGTCAACTCGCTTGTTTGGTTTTTTTTTTAATTTTTAATTTTTCAACTATGGGGTAATGTTTCCATGCAATAACCTGGTCAAAATAATGTGTCATGTCTGACTATTCTTAGAAACTCTGATAGTGCATTACAATAAAGATGTAAAAGAGTTTTTGCATATATAGCATACATATACATATTTAACAACTAATAGTGCATCAACAGAGCGTGTGAAAGAAAGCTGGAGATTAATCAGTGCGGTCAATATAATGTAAATAGGAGTTAGGAATGCATTAGGACAACGACCAATTTTATTACATATTTATCATGCATTATGCTAAAGAAGAAAATGCAAACAACCCTAAAAATGTGTTTAGATAGGACTATGAAGCAACACAAAAAATAACCAGGTTAAATCTAAACATTAGTTGGTAAATATTTTAACAAGGAGAAGGCTTTGTAAATAAGGAGCAGGGGCCAAGCATTAAAAAAAAAAAAAATAGAACATGCAGAAGTTTAAGAAAAAATATACTCCTGGAAAGAGAAGGCAGAACTGCTAATCCCACCATTAATATATTATCCCTTGATATTTAAATTACAAGTATTAATTACTTTTTCTTGAATTATCTCTCTTTAAAATGAAACAAATTACATAAACTTCAGATTCACCAGCTGAATACACATTTGTCCAATTTTCACCTGAATGTCCACTGAACTCACTTCTCTCACACAGCCAAATGTATAACTCCCCACTATTGTGTTTTGGTTTTTCCCTGGGACCTTAAAACTCGCTATCAGAAATCTATTAGAATACAGTGCTATTCCCTCCTTTCCCCTGCCTCTTTCTCCACACCTCCCTTGCACTTCTATTTAGTCCTTCCAACCCAGACTTGAAAGAATGGTAAACCTTTTTCCTTATCCCTAAACCTTTTAAAAACCTAGTTTCCAGCAGATTATGAACTAATTGCAGACATTTTAGCCCGAAGTAGAGCTACCCAGCAGTTTTACTCTTATTTTGCTTCTTTTGAAGCAGTTTTATATCTTTTCCTGGCATTTCATTATTAATTGTTAAAGAGGTCATGCCATGCCAGGCCTTAGTCTATGCTTTTAAGCCAAAACAACTTAAATACAAACTTTTATTAGCATTTGGGGAAAGAAAAAAACAAACAAACAGACAAAAAAACCCACAAAAATAAACCCCAAAGGTTGTTAGAAGATGTACTTGAAAAGTTCCACATATTTGGTTTTAGAATTGACTTCTCCAGGCTGAGTAATAAACAAACAAGCAATGCTACAGGTACAGGGCTCAAACAGAGCCATGATGAGAAGAGGAAACATTCATGATTACAGTCATGGGAGCAGAGGGTAGGATTATAAACGAGAGCAGTGGAGGCCAACACTTTTTTCAAATCTTTCTTTAATTACCTATTACTAGAGAGACTGACTTTAGCCCAAACATAAAGAGTGGATTTAATGATTATTAGCTAAAAAAACTCACATAACCAAAAAATTATGCAGAACAGGTTGTCTTTGCAAAGAACTCAGAATGCTCTGAAGACCTGAGATTAGGCTTTGAAACAGGGCCTAGAATATCTAATAAATACCTAAATACATTAAATACATGTCCAAACCTACTGGGAAGTTTTCAGTCTTTAAATGAAGCCTTGTAGTAAACTACAAACAGATTATAAAACAAAGGTTACCAGTGTCCTCTCTCACTGACTTCTTTCCCTAGATTAGCATAAAAAGCCAATAAAAAACAAAACAACAGAACCCAAAAGTCTTCCAAAGCTAAAGGAAAAACCAAGCAGCTCTCCAAACTTTAAACTAACAATGTACAATACTTTTTTAAAAATAATGTACCAAATATCCCAAAATAAACATAAAATGGCCATAATTCTGTTTAGCTATACTTTGCTTTGGGTCTTTATTTGACAGGTTAATACCTGAAAAATCTTTGGGCCTGGTTGTGCAGCCATATTCCCCAAGTAGGTTACACAAGCTGGCCAAACAATCTAAGAATTTAGCCCATCTTACCAAAAAGACAGTAATTACATTAAAAATGAGCCTGCAGGATTCAGACAGGACAAGCAAATGACACCTGTCACAAAGAACTGGCATGTTTTATGAAATTGCAGCATTAATAGTTTAGTAAGATCTATTCTGGGCCGTCATGAAACACTTTTCATAAACATGAAAAGTTCTAAAAGCCTAGAAATGGCACATTTCCAAATCCAGAGCACTAGATTGGCAGCAGACTGAAACACTCAGTTTGTCAAGAACAGATAGAGCAGCCATGGGATCAAGTGATTTCCCCACACTATTCTCCCACTGAACTCCAGATAACCAGAGAGCCCAGAACAAGCAGAAGGCATGCTAGGATCTTCTCAGTTCTGGAGCACAAAGAACTATAGGAGAGAACTATATTTAAACCTCTGAATAATTATATGAAATCTTTATGCCACCAAACCAGCAAAGCTATTTAGCAGATATACTTACAACAGCAAAGCTCCATTCTTCTACAAAGCTGAGTCAAGGTACACCAGCAGACAAACACCATAGTTTACACCTCACAAAAATCTCTATAATTAGATTCTTCCTTCCAGTCAGACTGCTCAGGTAAGTGAAATTAAGCTTAAAACACTGTAGCCATGGTATTGCAAACAATACGTAGTGAGCAGTATCAAGGGAACTTAACTTAGAACTTAAGGCTCATCTACATGATTATTTTGAGTTCAGAGAGAGGCAACCCTTGGCATACATAAATCCTTGCTCCCTGTGTAATTTCTTACAACTTTCACCAAACTTCAGGGCTACAAGCATATAATTTAACAATAAAACTTGTAAAAAACGTACTAAATCCACAAGTGACACAAAAATTAAATACCCTGTACCAGGATAAATAGAGGAGGATAAAACAAGCAGAATCAAAGTATTTACAAAAACATACTTTCTACAGTCTCTGTGCTCCCAGCATGTAACAAATAGCAACAATTGATACTGCATCATTACTGAAACATGTTCAAAGATCTTATGGATCAGTCTCTTTTTGTCATGTTTGTGTTCTATCATTTAGTCTTAAGATAGGCCCAAATGTTACAGCTTTCTGAAGATCCTGCTAGAGAAAATATGGAAGAGGCAGATAAGTATCTCTCGTTGATTTCTTAAAGTTTTTACACATGTATGTTTATTGCCTTCCTATTATAAAATGTTAATATGCCACAGACAGTGATATTTCCTCATAAAAATGTCCCAGCCTTAGCAAGTTACCCAATAGGGAGTTATTGAGTTAAGACAGAGTTTGATTTTTTGAAGTATTAATTGTTTCCGTTCTTAGTGTTGCACTGGTCAGTGCAACAGATATTGCTGAGAAGAAAGTCAGGAATGGACTATTAGAAAGTTATTAGTTTAATGAGAATTAGAAATTCATAAAAGGTTGTACATTTTCTGTTTCTTGTACATGGCTAGAATAGTCAAATAATAAAGCAATCATAATGGAAATCTTAAGTTTTTAGAAACCATCAGATAACTGGGATATACAGTGAGGTGTCTCACCTCTCGTCATTTAAAAAAAAAAACCGAAAAAACAAACCACCAAGCAATTAGAATGGAAAATCACTATCATCTGAACATCTCATGTCTGTTGAGTAGCCAATATGCAATATGTCAGTAGTTTCAATTCAATTCCTAGTGGAACACATAAAAAATAAAAGTTCTCAAGTTCCAGTCCATCACTCAGGGAGGGAATCTCAGCAGAGGAACATGCATATAAAGAAACTGTGATTCACACCAGTGTGAAAACCTCCCAAAGTTAAACAGAGAAATTCCCTTCAAAGATGAACTGGCAATCTTAACTTTCAGAACAGTTCACAAGGTTAAATTTACTAACATGCCCAATGATAATGTTCTATTTCAGTTGTTGAAAACACAGTGATGCTACATTGGCTGACTTAATTCCCTTCCCAGCATTTTCTCCAGCCCCTATTTTGCATAGAACACAACCTGTCTTCCCCACATTATGGGTCCATCTTTCTTTCAGCACTCCAGTCATACAAGCAGTTCCAATCACTGGACTCCCAGTGAGGTCACAGCTTTGCAACTGTGCATGGAGCTTTCCCATTTCATGTGCATTTGTGTTGTTACATAGGGAAGATGAGAGACACCTCACCACACAAAGGTTTTTTTAAAAACTTCTTCATTGTCCCATGTTCCTGCCCTTTTCTTCAGCTTCCTGCACTCCTTCCCTGACACAATTAGGTGAATGTCCTTGTCACAAGGATAGAACCTTGTTGTCAGAGATGTTCTTGTTCCACTTGGACAGCCCTGTTCCTGATCAGCAGGCATTGTTCCTCAAAGAGGTGCCCCCAGTGAAAAAAGCCAAAATCCCCAGCTGTGTCACCAGATCCACAGTCAAATGCTGATCTGAAAATTTGCCAAGTCCTCCCTGAGCTTTTCCTCTTTACCAGCAGGACAGAGGAGAGCACCCTGTAGGCACCATGCCCTTCATCCTCAGCAGAACTCTGCAGAAGTCTTCAGGCTCCCAGGCACCACCATTCATTAGTGCCCAAATGAATGAACAGCAAAGGGGAGCAGCCTGAGGGTCAAGCCACACTTTGGGAGACTCTGTGCAGCCTCTTGGACCTGACAAGCAAGAAAGCTCTCAAGACATGGCCAGGTTTGCAGAGGAATGCCCTCATCTGTGAGAGACACTCTCCAGGATATATCACCTTCCTTTTCTTCCCCTTGGCTGGGTGGTACCTGCCTCTGATGCCTCCTGTCACAGAGAGTTATCGTCCTCACCTGTTTCACAGGCTCTTCTTCTGAGGATAACTTTTCCAGAGATCTTCCAAGAACTGGTGAGGGATAGCTTGTGCCAACCTCTGCTGCAGGCTTGGGCTTCTGTCAGTTCCAAAAGAGCAGCCAGAGGCTGATTGCTATCAGCTACCCGCAAAAATCTTATCTAGAACTGCTGATCAGGGAGCATCAAGCACCAACTCAACTGCTTAGAAACGATTGATATAACCAGGGGGCAAGAGCACAATAAACAGAGGCAGCCAAAAGAATCACTGTAGTACCCAAACTACTTCAGAAGAATTTAAAAGTAATAAAAAAATAATTAGGGAATGGTAATTTCCCTCTTACATGAGCAATCAGAGTTTATACTGATGAACACTATGAAACATTTCCTGAACAGATAATGTGTACCTGAGAGTACATTGATAATGTTCCTTACAAACATTAAAATTCATTCATAACTTGGATGGCATCTGCTTTAATTCTGAATAATGTTTCGAGAAAATGAAGCATTACATAAAATCACAGTAGCCTCCAAGAAATAGTTTAATCCGTAGCTCTTTAACAGAAAAAAAAATCATCCAATTTTCTAGTAATACCTACACTGGTGACAGGTATTTGCCTCCTTAAACCCAGTCCATAAGTCCAGTCAAAGTTGGGTTTAGCAGCAAGTTAACAAATAAAGTTCTTTTACCCACAGTATACACAAACTCAGACCATGTTAACATAACATTTCCGTTTGGCCAATCTGTGTATCTACAAAATAACTGTGGTGATATAAAACACAAAAATTTCAGCATCTTGACAACATGCATAAAGCATTAAAATCAATGAAAGTACCAAAACATTTCTATTATTATTCTGTGCACTATATAGTGATATAGTGGCTAACAGTACTGATTATATTCTAACAAGTATTTGCTAAAATACATTTAAGAGAAAAAATAAAGACTGATAAAGCACTCTGGTGTGGACAGTTTGTCCCTATGATCCAAGGAATTAATAGTGAACAAGTCATGCATTGACTTCAAAGTGGATATTAGTAGGTACCTCCTGCAACAGGAAAAGAAAACTCAAGAAAATACGTTTTTAATCTACAGCTTTCACTCTGAGTAAGAAACCTTCTGTACATTTTTTTGCGGGAAGTAAATTGACAGGCTGAGAATTTTTAAACTCAGCCTGCAGTTTCACAACAGTTTTATCTTTAAACCTTAGCTTAAGGAATGAAGCCAGAACATTCTTGCAATTCCTACCTTTCAAACGTTTCACTATCCTAACTCGTTGCTTTGAGAATGTACTAGCACGTTTATCTCAGTTCATAAAAAGGAGACTCTAAAGTTAAGCCATAATGAGACCGATGCAAAATAAAACCCAAACCAAAACCAAAATAAATATTTATCAACCAGTTAAGCTCTCTGAACCATTTCACCGTGGAATAATAGAGAAGAACAGTGCAGGAGGAAGGAAAAAGACTGTTTCAGGGCTGACTGGCTGTGAAACTTTCCCCATGGCTGCACCACTGCTGCCTAGTTTCTGACTGAAATAAGGATAATGTCAAACCAGATTAAAACTAGAAAATTGTACTTGTGATGCCACTTCTCTAATACCAATTTGTCAAATTAAAACCAGCTATCATTAAGTTACTGATCAAAGGAAACAAGTTTCCTTTTTAAAAAAGGAGTATTCTCTCTAAAATAAGCATTTAATGAAAGTTACTGGGATTCAAGTAAAGTTTTATTTGTTCATCTTGTCTCCAAACACAGCACAGAAATGCTGCAACAGACTGAAATTCCCCGATAGGGGCATACCCTAATTTTTTAGGTATCAGTCAAAGATTTTATTTCTTCCTTCAGCACTTCTCTATTTTTTCCCCAATTTCTTTGTGCACTATTTCTGTTTCAATTCTGTGTGAGTGACTATGAATTCAATTCTTTCTGTTGCATGTTCAATTATTTAAACATAGTGAAGTGTTAAATTACTGTAAACACTTTTGACGGCAGATGCTGATATTTTAAAATGGCACCTGATGGACCTTTTCATAATTATTTAAAATGAGCAGGAAGGTGGAAGAACCGTTCTAAAGGGATTTCAGCACTGCAGCTTTCCCATGCTCGATGAAAAGTGGTTATGTTCCGTAAATCACCATACTAAGTTCTTGTTTCTTCAAACCCAGCTTGTGATAAGGGGTATAAACCCCCTAAGGATTTATGCACTAAAGCTAATTTGCTGAGTTAAACAGCCATCAAACTCAGCATTGCTCTGAGCTTATTCCCTCCTACACACTTATAAAGTATTCTATAGGAATACTAGACTGTTGAAGTAATGCTCTCCTTTATTTTCACAATACAGAAAATTAAAATAAGGTAAATAAACCAGAAGGGCAAAGAGCTTTGTGGAAAAGAGGAAAAGTAAACCATTAAACTCAGTACATTAACTGCTCTGTTGGAGCAAGTAGCTTAATTTTTCTTCATTTCCTTGTGACCAACAAGCAAGTCTCTTGATGAATAAATGAAGCCAATATAGTCCCAAAGAGACTGATGGCAGCTTTCTCAGAGAGATGTTACGTCTTGCATTTTTTTAAACAGCCCTCAGACATGGAAACCCACTACTTGTAAAGCCACTACACAACACAAAGAACAGGTTCCACACAGAGTAAAAGCCTTTGTTTGCAAAAAAGTAAACTTCTTGAGGATTTCTGCTGCCGTAGTTCAATAGGTAAAACGTCTATTTATATTCAGCAAACTGGGGGCTCTTGGCATAAGAGCCTCGCTGCAATTTCTTCCTTTATTAGGCTCTGCTCAAAAAGCCATTACAGAGGTCTGTGTTATGGCTCTCTAGGCACACAGTGCTCCGTGACCTTAAAGAAATGAATCTCTCTTTTAGTTTTATATTCTAATTTTAGTCCAAGGAGCCAAGTCACACATCATGGAGCTGTGTAAAATGCTAATAAAAATTAATAATTTAAGCCTTTCTTCCATTTTGAATGTAGACTTACATTAGTTGCAATAATCACCAAGAAAAGCAAAGAACATAACTGTCAAGTACCATGCCATTGCATACATTACAACAGCACAAATCAAAATACAATTAAATCCTAAAATGCTTTGGTTTTTTTTAAATAACACAGTTTAGGATATAAGTAGAGAGATCTAAATATAAATAAAACAAGGTTTGACAGCCACCCTAAAAACCCATAAGTTTTAACAAATAGCAGAAAACTGTTAATTTTTTCCTTTACTTAAGTCATAACTAAACCAGGTTATCATCTTTGCTTTACTATCTCTAAAGGGCTTAGAAAGGAAACTGGAGGAAACTCCCAGAATGGTACAAATAATTGGTGATGAACTTGGAAACTATCCTTATGTGTTCTGACAATGTCTTCTTGGAAAGCATTCTGTAAGTATGTCTTACATGTAAGTCTTATACACACAATAAGTTAGGTAAAGTAAGCTCCATACAGTTAATGGTTGGCATTTTCCCAAAATATGAAAGTACACTAATATATTGAATTATGCTTGCACAAGCGGTCAAGCTTTTTTTTTTTTTTTTAATTAACTTAGTTTACTTAGTCCAGGATGTTGTCTGGCTTGAAACAAAACAGAGAATCTTGGAACATTCCCTTAGCACTGGGATCAAGCAGCACAGAATCTGATTATTCTTTTATTACTGTTAAAAAAAAAGCCAAGGCAAGGAAGCGTCATCAAGAGTCATATTTTACAACAATTTTACATGTCGATTTGAAATGAAACAATTAAAAACAATTTCCATGTCAAACTGTAGGTCAGAATAATGTGTGATACAACATTTCAGCCACTGAAGCCAGCTGTCTGGTTGTTTCAGTAACAGAAATGTGAGGGTGAATTCTGGCACCTGTCAGCCTATGATAAGTTTCTAACAGACTAATACTTGTCAGGGGAGTGATAGCTGATTATACAGTAAAATTGAACCGGAGAAAGGTGATGAACACACTATGAGGGAAAGATTTAAAAATCACACAAGTCACTATAGCTCATGGCAGAGTAATTCCGCAGTTCCTTGTTTTAATTTATCACAGCAAACTATCCAATACCAATTTTATCCAACATTTCCCAGTGGAATACTTGTAATACAAAAACACGGCTCAAGCAAATGTTCGTGAACTTTGATATATCTAGTAGCAAATTAACTATAGTAACCTTGCTACCACTGTCAGTCTGTATTTAACAGGATGGATGTTCCTCCATGCCATGGTCACAGCCCGTACAGCTGAGAGAGATGAGTGCCTTCAGGGAGCAGCCTGTACTCATTGATTTTCCACTTACACCTGACACTTCAGAGCAACCTGGAGTCTCTTCCAAAAAGGGACACCTTTCCACAATACTGAGCGAGCATCTGCCCATGGAGAGCAGGATACATCTGACAGAGTGCTTTGTTTTCCCACGCTCCACACTGCAGCAGCAATGAAATACGTGATCTGATGAGGCACTACAAGGGTCTGTCTGAGCAGAGGTAACGGAGCCAGAGCCCACCCTTCTCCTCGTGCTGACTGCCAGGATGGGAACAGAAGGAGATGAGCAGATGTGACAGGACCTCTGAACAGCAGTTCAGCTGGAGCAGCTCTTACTGCACACCACTCAAACATAGCTAAAGGACCCAATCTGTAGGAATTAAAACAAAACAATACCTTGGTTTTCATTGATGCTGAGCACCTTCAGACAATGTGCAAAGCTCTCTAGTTATATCTTCCTTCCCAATAGGTACAGAGCAACTTAACTTAGGTACTAGTGACTGTTATCTATATTTAACACTCACAGAGAGCCATACAATAAATTAAAGGACTAGATCCTATAAAAACTTAGAGTTCCAAAACAAGAGCTATCTGATCATGTACTGTGGTCTTGTGATGGCTGGTTTATTATATTTATCATTAACATAAAGTAAGATGCACCTCTAGCAGCACATTATTATAATATACACACAAAACCAGAACTAATGTAAATCAATCTCCAAAATAAATTTCTGTCTGCATTTAAGAAATAATCTGAAGAGCCTGATTTAAAGCAATACAAAATAATAAAGAATAAATAGCTTGATCATGTATTTCTTGGCAACTTTCATTTTAAAATTTCCTAATTAAATTTTCAAATCATTTAGATTTATTTCAAGAATGCATATCAAAAAATGTTTTCCATTTTAAATGCTAAAAGTTGTCCATCCTCTGATACTTATTTCTAAGCAATTTTAAGCTACAACTTTAATTCAAAGGATGGCTGACTGGATCAAACACAACTCTACTGTTTTATTAAATCATGTATCAAGCAGTTTGATCCTGTATAGCTAAACAACAGCCCATGTTCAGAAAACTAGCAATTGGATTGCAAATAGCTCATCCATGACCAAAACTAAACTCCTCTGAAGTTTGAAATAAATCATCTTGAATTCAGAGCAACATATTAGGCAAATGTGATACAAAGTTGGAGTTATGTAGATATAACTGCCTATTACAATCCAGAATGTTTTTTCCACTTCACAGCTATCTCAGTAATGATAGGCTTTAGCTGAAAAAACAAATTAACAGTGCTGGACAGACTCCTGGACGCAAAAGTTCTCTAGTACTACTGGAGAAATATTAACTGCATTTACCATCTGTGAAAGAATGATAATGCTTGTGCACAGTCCTCATAGGGATTTTTGTGAGGTTTAATTAATATTTTAATGTGGTTTTTAGATTAAACATGCAATAAGAGCACCGCTCACTATTCATTCCATTTAGGAGAAGTAGTTCTTTAAAACAAAACAAAGAAACAATAATTGCAATGTCACTATATGGAAGGAATAAGATTACAAAATTATATATTTAAACCCTGTGTAATAGTTAAATTGCAGTATTTAATGAAAATCCCACTGTTTTCCACATTTTCCATACTTTGGATGTTTGAAAGCATCTTTTCTTAAGTTTTCCGTTTAGAACTCATGGATCTTTCCCAAAGCCTGGAATCTTTGTTAAACTTTCTTCTCAACAGAAGAAATCATGTTCTTGACAAAACATGTTCTTGACTTAAGAGCAAGAGTACCCTCTCAATTCCTTCTATATAAGGAAAGTACTTATTACCTACAGCGAAGCTGGTAAAAATTAGTTGTTGGTTTTTTTTTTTTCCTGAATAAATCTCAAGAAAAGGCTGGATTTGAAAGAATGATTCTTGCAAATGGAGAAATTCTACTTGCCCAGCTGGTATGAGACACTTGACAAAAGACTGTCATGCCATGAACAAGATCTTCCAATCTGCTTCCACCACCCAGTACTGCACGTGATCTATTTCATGTTGGATAAACACTAACCGATGGCTGTGCTCTCTGCAGGGTGGA
The DNA here is from genome assembly GCA_013397955.1 of Grantiella picta. Taxonomy (NCBI): domain Eukaryota; kingdom Metazoa; phylum Chordata; class Aves; order Passeriformes; family Meliphagidae; genus Grantiella; species Grantiella picta. Next base: position 547,904 of record VZRM01004865.1, read on the forward strand.
CACCAGGAAAGAATAGGGTTAGTGCCATTTGAAATGCTGTGTCCTGCTACGTGGAGCTGGATTCAACTTTCCACTGATGTTAGAATTACCACTGGAAGAGACAGCCTTCCAGCATTGTAATGGATGATGAACAGAGGATTTCCCCCTCTGTCTAATTCTTAATCAGCACATGGCAGCATGAAATCTTGTACTAATGAAGCATAAACCCATGGCAATTCCTTAACTCTCAGCATAAGGTGAAGATCTTCCAACACATTAATTGTAGCCTGGGCTCTTTCTAATCCTGGAGATATTCTGCTTAGTTCTATTACATCAGTTCAGAATGATTACCTTATGTTTTCAGTGGCTCAGGGAAAAAGAAAAAACTCTACAGTGACCGCTAAAAGATAGGTGAAAAGACACAGGAAAAATCAGTCTGTGTTTATCTATCTGCAATTATTCTTATAAATTTAATTCAGAAATTTTTAGAAACAAACAAAATTTGTGCATTCAAGGTAACTAATTACTATTAGACTTTAAAAATATTTACAACCTCCTCTCCCCAAAGGGACAGATTAAAAATAATATTTGAGAGAGCATAAAGCATTAATTACTGAATCTGATTAGGCTAGCTAGCAGAAGAGAAGCAAAAGAACAATTTCAGAGAGAGAGATATTACTGCAGAAGACAGTAGCTGGGACTACAAAGAACAATTGCTAAAGAAAAAAAAGGAAGTTTAAATGTTTCCTTCCAGCTCATAACTCCTGTCACACAGACAGCACAGTGTCCATTTATCACTTGCCAGATTGAGATTCAAGAGAAAAAATCCAAAACGAGATCAGGGTTTGATCACAAGGGAGCAGGCAGCATCACCTTGGAAAGTGGAGATGAAAGGGAGAAATAAAGACTTAAATAAAAGCAAGCCAAGAGGGCTGAAGAGCAGTTACCAGAAGTATAATTCGAGAAGCTCATATCATGTTCAAATAGAGAAAACAGAAAGGACAGTAAATTCTGGCAGGCTTAGTGTAAAGAAAACAGAAAGACTGGCCCAGGAGGAGCAACCAACAAAACATATGAAAACTACTAATAAATCTTGCCTCAAATATCCCCAGAGTCAGATCTTTTATGGAGGCTTCGCAGAATGAAAGGATCAGCACAAGAGGAGCATGTAAAGACAACAAGGCAATTGCTGAGAATCTAAATTACTTATTTGAATTTGTATTCAGTACAGAGCTTCCCACACTGAGAAAGTCTGTGATCGTGACCTGCTAGAGGAAACAGGGCACGGTATGCTAGAATGGGACTCAAACTCGAAACAGAAGTGAACAATCACTCCCCTCAAACTTCTGGCTACATTCTCACTGCTACAGATGAATATGTTGTTGGACTTCCTTGTGAGATCTACTGACTCATGTTCAGCCAGGAATTATCTCCAGACTGGCTGCAGTGTACTTCTTCCCCTCACCTGGACCTTAAAACACTAAAACAATATCAGCCCTCCTCTCCACCCCTGAGGATCACAGCCACCCCAGCCACCTGCTGGGTTTTGTACCACTGATCACAATCTTTTGAATCCAGGAATCTAGCCAGTTTTCTACCCACGTCTCACTGCTTTGGCTATGAGGATATTATGAAAGGTGAATGTATTATAATAATATTAATAATAATAAATAATATAATAATATTAGAATAATATAATAATATTGCTTGAGCCGTGTTTTTGTATTACAAGTATTCCATAATTCATAATAATATGAAAATATTACAAAATATTTTTTACCTCGATTCTATCAAGGTAAAAAATATTCATTGATTTCCCCAGAACTATCCATCTGATCAGAGGAGAATGTCCAGGCATCATGTTCCCAATCACTTTTTAATTCTCCACACATCTGGACAGTTTCTGGAAGAGCTGGTTCCATAATCTTCCTGATGAGAGAGTAGCAGCAGAGGAGACTGTAGATTCCTGGATCATCTTCTACATCCTTTCTGAAGACAGTTGTGACATTTTACATTTTTCCAGTCATAGGGAGCTTTTCCCAAATGCCATGAATTTTTGAAGATGTTTGTGACCAGCATCTCCCTCAGAGTGTTTCACCTCTCAGAGCTAAAGGACTCCTCAAGGAGCAACGCCAAACAACAAGGGATCCTGGGCTGACATTCACCCACTCCTTGAGGCTCAACCCTCCACACACTAAAAAGATGCAAAGGCATCCAAAGGGAGAGTTTCCCTGAATTTGAGGGGAATTTTTCACAGGTACCTTGTACAGACTGTTTTTGACTGTGTGCATGCAAGCCTGCATATGCTGTATCAAATGTGCTGGGAATGCTGCTCTCCTAGATTCTTATGCACTACCTCAGATTTTTAAGTTAGTCTTGCAAGCAAGTTATTGTTGTGCTTTAGTAAATACTTAACCTATATAAATCCTTTGCTAAATTGTTTGTCTTAAGATATCAGTTAAGTCAAATGCTGTTAAGCTGAAGTGCTGAAAAAGGAAAGGAAATGTGATTGATACTGAGTATTTGTAGATCCAGAGGAATTCTCCTTGGAAAACAAGACTCTTCTGCTGCATGAATTTCATGGAGAGATTCAGCTCAGAAAAGATTTTTTTGCTAGAAAAATGTTTCTGCAGGAAATTCCATGAGGATTTCATTTCAGTACATTATTTTATGGTAAGTAGTTGTACTTTTTATTAGCCATCTACAACTTTATGAAAGTTGCAGCCTCCTAGACTTACTTTTTAAAGAAAATTGATTTTATCTACCAATTTTAAATTGAAAAGATTACTGCCAAAGAATAAGAAAAAGCTTCACACCTGCTAATTAACTTTTCATCAACATATTTTTCACACTTGTACTCCACTTAGCATCCAAGACTGCTCCTTTAGAAATAGGAATATTCTAGCTAGCAAATTTAGAACTCAAACAGGACCTCTTTGCATTTGGCTACATCATATGGAAGAGAGAAAGACATAAAAGGTTACTCAGACAAATACTCCCAGTGTTCTTTGCACTATTTGAAAGACTGCTGTTTTCTAAGTTAAAAGTTAAAGGTAAATTGTGCATTCCTAATGCAGAAGAAATACTTGTCTCAGCTCATTGAACTAAAGCCATTGTTCAATAAGGCTTCACCTATACAAATATACAGTTCACATAATGCTGAAGGTCAAAAGAGATGAGATCAATCTGAATTTCAGAGGCTGAATATGTCAAATAGTTGTTTTTAACTGTTTATGTAGTAATTCTGCATGCTAATGCCAAAGCATGTAAGGACACACAATAGGTACATTTGGAATATTCCTTCTGTTTTCTCCACTCCTAACATTTAATTCCCAGAAACCATTTTAAGACAAGTGCAGTGCTAAGTTATAGAAAGAATAATCAGACCTGCAGAATATTAAGCACAGAAAAGGTATAACTTATGTATTTATGCATACAGTGAAAAATATACATAGAATAAGCTACAGGAAAAAAAAGCAGTGCTAGAAGTAGCACATGTTAGCTGGGAAATGCATGCTGGAATTCTACTGTGCCATCCTGGATATTTTCTACATGATAACCATTTATGACTAAGTAGAAGTCAATGCATATAAATATTTTATTGCTGTGTGTTTTCTTTGCACAGGATTTCGTCTTAAAACATCTCTTAAATTTTAGTTTTCATTTCCCAATGGAATCCTTTCTTTTAATAAATATGCAAAACCCCCTTGATTAATAAAACACTGTCAATTAGTGACACTGGGAGAGTGACCATGCAATTACTGTAGAGTCCATAGGGCAGCAATGCATCTGAGCTTTATACAGTCTTTCAGGTGTCCTCAGACTACAATTTATGGAATTCCACTAGCTTATCTGGTACTTTCTGGAAGTTTATTCCTGTTAGCAATTACATTTCACTCTTTATAAGCAGGAATACCTAACACATCTGTTTCTAAATATTAATCTTGACACTTGTTTTTCTATGGGACAATTATCTTCCTGAAGGCAATCTACTGGTGTTTGCAGCCACACAGGAGAAACAGAGGAACGCAGACCTTACAAAAGTTAGAAAAGGAGGTAAACAAAGAGCACATAGTACCATTCCCTCATCATATTCAGTTTATTTCACTTAAATAGATCTACTATTATGGCCTTGTAGGTCATGCAGACATAGAAAAAGCAAGCACCCTCACAGTTATACAATATTGAAGTATAAGTGTGTTTCTGACTTTAGTCCCAGGTGCAACAATGGTGGTTTTATACTTCTTGACCTTAGGAGACTACTGTCAACTACAAACAGCCCAAGCACTGGCAGCCACCACACCTATAAAACAACTTCCTTCAGGGATGGAGAAGAAAAGATTGTTTAATCTTTTAAAGGCCAATGAAATCCTGAATTATCACCTGAACAACGGAAGAGTTCAAAAAAGAAGAGTCAAGGCTAAAGCACTATCCAACACCCATTTTGTTTTGGATTACACTTTTGTTCAGTTCCATTTACTATGTTTGAGGGTTGTGGGTTGACACGGCTGCCAAACAAGCCCCATCCATAAGCAGGTTCACTCCCCATGGGACACAGGAGAAAAATGAAAGAACAAGAGTAAGAAAACATATGTGTTAAAATAGAGACAGTGAAATCACTCACCAGTTACCGTAACAGGCAAAACAAACTCATTTCAGGGCATTTGAGTTCATTTGTTGCCAAATAACAAAAGCTAAATTTAAATACTCACTTAACTATTGAGAAACAAAAAAAAATTACATGTAAATATTTATGGAAAAACAACTTTCCCCCCAAAATGCTTTTGCCAGGCCCAGCTTCACCTTCAGGCTCACTTCACTTCAAAAACCTTGCCTTGCCTCTTCACTGTTCCTGTTCTTCCCTTCCTCATTCCAGCACCTCTCCTCCCTTGCTATTGCCACAATTCTATCCACTCCCTTCAGCGAGGCAAGGAAGACACATGGGGTCAGCACTTAGTGATTTCTCAGTTCAGGTAAATTAAAATACAAGCAGAAACTTTGAATAGGCGCTACTCTTGTTTTAAAAAAACTAAATTTAAACTTCAGATTTAGTGTATGTGAGTTCTGAAACCACTAAACAAATGCAATAATTTTTATGATAATGATGTTTGCAGCAGATTTTTTTTATAGAACCTCTACTATACTATATTAGCCCTAAAAAAATATCCCTTCTACACTCATTTGTGTAGTTAAAGTTGGCAGTCTAGGTTGTCTGACACCATAAAGACTCTCCCAAAGAATTAGGATGTTTCATCACTTAAACAAAACCTAATTTGCATGGAAACAAACCAAGAACTGTTTCAGTCATTTTCTACACTATCCTTCACAGAGATATTTTTTCTAATTAAGACACCGTCATGTACAGCAACAGCTTTAAACAACATTATTTAAAGACACAATCAGAACGGTGTCTTGTCTATGTTTGCTCCCTGCACACACTGACTGGTGAAAGGTGATCAGTTTTCCTGTTTTGTTCTGTTTGGTTTTTCTTCTCCAGCATTTTATGAAATTTTCAATCCCATATTTTCCAGAACTGAGTCATTGCTGCTTGCAAAATTTTTAATTCCGTGACTGCTGTTCAGCATCTAGGTCCAAGTACTCTAACTACATGCATGCACTTCCATGTGAAATCTGACCATGGAGAACAGAAAGAACCCATGACGATTTCTGGCTGGAAAAACTAAGAAAAAGGGCAGTAAATTACAGTCTGCAGTGGCTTTAATTGCCTTGCCTTGAGCACAAGCAGTGGTATACAGCCATGCAGGAAGGCAGAACACTGATTGCTGTTTTTCTATTCGTGGTGGTTTTGATTGGCCCAAAACATCAGCAAGGTATCTTTAACATCTAAGAGAAATTTAAACCCCTCAGAAGCTGTTGTAGTAGGTCTGAGGAAGTGTCTGAGGGGTGGGGAGTGGCACAAAGATGGCTCCTGTGTGTCCTGAGTGAAAGTTCTGGAAGTTTTTCCCAAGTCCAGCAGAGCCAATCTCTGATGGCTCTGAAAGTGATGGACATGCTGCCGGCCAAGTCTGGGCCAATTAGAGGTGCTGGTTACGCCTCTGTGAAATAATATTTAGGAAAAATTTAAAACAAGGTAGGCATGCACTTCTTTGTAGTTGGTGAAGGAGGAGGAGGTGGAGGTAAAAATATGTTAAGGGAGAACAACATGGAGACACCAAGGTCAGTGGAGAAGGTGGGAGAGGAGGTGCTCCAGGCGCCGGAGCTGAAAACTCTCTGCTAGCTGTGGTGAAGGCCATGGGGGGCAGGAGGTCCCCCTGCAGCCCATGGAGTCCACAGGAGTGCAGAAATCAACCCACAGCCCACTCCAGAGGAACAGGTGGATGCCTGGAGAAAGCTGTGATCTGGCTGGAGTCTCATCTAAAGAGTTAAAACTGTGAAGACCTTGCAAGGGAGAGAAAGGCCTTTTCCTTGCTCCTGGCATGGAAGCAGCCTGGCCTCGGCTCGGGAGAATCTGCACGACACCTTATGGACAAAAGAACTCATGTTGCAGCAGAATTCGGGTGGGATGTTGCTCGTGAGATTGGACCCATGCCAAAGAAGTTCCCAGAGGACTGTCTCTCATGGTATGGACCCCATGGCTAAGTAGAGAACCCCTCTCCCTGACGGACTGACCAGAGAACAAACCCCTCACCCTGCCCCCTGCTTGTGTTGCTGGTTTGGAAAGGGGCAAGGGGGGTAAGCAGAGAGGCTGCTTCTTAAGAGGGTGGGGGTGAGAGCAGAGAAACTGTCTAGAGAGAGAGAGATAAGTAGAGATAAAGAGTATTTGTAGTAGAAGAATTGTGGTGATGAATAGATATATGGACCTGCTCTGTGGACTGAGAAAATACTCCTCACCCTGCCCCCCTACCCGAGCTGTTGGTTAAAAAGAGGAAAGGGGGTGAATAAAAATGGGTTTGTAAGAGGGAGGGGAGTGAGTGAACAAAATAGTGTATGAATAGTTTGTTACCTCTCATTTATCCTCTAACTTGGTTAGGTAATTAAATCACTTTGCGACTTTAAGTTTAGAGCCTGTCTGCCCTTTCTTCCGCACGTCCTCCTACCAGTGTCCTATCTCACTTAACTCATGAGATTGGTGTGTGTTTTTACAGTTTTTTTTTCTTTCCCCTCTCCTGCATGTCTGCAGCAGGAGAGAGCAGAAGTGCCTGGCATTTAGTCAGAGTCAACGCGCGACACCATTGCAGCTCTGGAGTCATGGTTGCGCGAAAGTCAGGAAGGCTGTCACAGCAAAACAACACTATAATAATGAGGGATTTCAATTATTTTCATTTAAATTATGTAAGTATTACAAGACTAAGTAGTGGAGAAATTTCAATATTTTTTCAGACACTATTTGACAGTAACTCCTGGAGAAGGCATTCAGCAAGTACACAAGAGCAAAAGCAATTTTTCATCATGTTCAGGGCCACATGCAGTCTTTGCATAAAAACTACCAAGAACCATTTCACGTGGCCTTAATGTATTCAAATTCCACATGATTGATGATATTCCATTCTGGCCATTGATACAACTATTTTTGTTAAATCCACCAATATATTTCGCTCTGCTACAAGAGACATTTTTGGTTCCAATGCTGAAGTTTTAATCATGTCAAAATATCAAAGTAGAAATATTACATATTTCTAACTGAAAATTCTTGAAAGTTTTCTATTTACTTAAGGAAAACTATGTAGTCATAGCATAGTACAGTCAAGCACATTTCCAGAATGCAAACAACTATGATTTTCATGAAGGGGAAAAAATGGCGAGAAAAGATACCAGAGAGCAATTATCCTTGCTGACTACCAATGCACACAAGCTTTATTCCCTTGCTTCTTGGTGACTAACAAGTAATTTCAGAAGCATCAGTCCATTTGCTCCAAAGTCAGTTTATTTCAAGCACTACAACTGATTCCCTCCATTTTATCTCTGCCTATCTCTGTCTGATTTTAAAACATACAGTGGGTTACTAAAAAAACCACTTCACTCTCTAAGCACACCTTTCACTCACATTCAGAGGATTGCGTTAGTTATGGCTCACGTAGCTTCTCCTTATTTCAGGCTGATTCTTTATGGAGAGACTTAAGCTTTTTGGCAGAGTAATCCCTACAGGTCACATCTCAAAAATATTGTTCACAGAAGATATAATACACCTCACTGATACAAACCTAATTAATTCGAAGCTTTTTTCCCCTATATTGATATTCTTGCATTAAATAATATATCAATAAATTTTATGATAAGCAGAGGAATCAGAACTAGAGAAAGATAATCTTCTACCTGCTTCCTTCAAGATACTATACAAAAGAAAAATCTCCCAACAAAGTGAAGCAAACTGTAAGGAGAAAGGGAATACACCTTTGAAATTAACTCCATAATCTAACAAAACATGTCACACTCTTGGTTGGATTCCAGATGGAAATTGCAGCAGAAATTATCCGGCAATAGTTTTATAAAATGGTTACTTCCTATATCTGCCACAGAGGAAATACACGTTCTAATTTTTATGTCAAGATTCTCTTGTGGCATTCATTTTCTTGTTTCCTTACACCAAGCTTCCAGAAAGCAACTACCATGAAAGCCACTGCTCATTAAGACACCAGTTTACAAACCTGTAGATGGAAATGGGAAAAAAAATTAGAAGAAAACAGAGAAACAGAGAAAGCATAATTCCCTAATGCCTTGCTCCTTTACTTTTTTTTTACAAGTGCCCCATCCGTGACTGCCACTTGCCATTCAAATGCCTCAGAACATTTCATAAATTCTGTTTGAACTTCAGTATCTATGGTGAATCAATTTTATTCAAACTACATTGTTTCTATGAAGCCACTGAAAATCCCCCATTACAAAAGACTAGAGTCTTTCAGCAATTTAGAAACAGTTTTTTCTTATTTGCAAAGCAAATAATTCCCAGAAAGACCAAAAACTGAATAACCCCACTATTCTCTATGAAGATTATGATAATACAGTTTCCTTCTCTTTTAACAGTGAACGTCAAAGCTAAAAAAATTCGAAAAAAACTGAGAAACTAAGCAAGCGTCTCTTTCAAGTTTCTGTAGTCCTGTTCTCTATACACTTTCATTTTAATATATTAAGAATTCAAGAACTGCCTGAGGGTAGGTGATTCTTTTTTCTATTTTCAGATTCAATCATTTCAAGCATTAATTTGTGTTCTCTTTGGAAGCAGTAGAAAAATAATACTCATTGTATGGAAAAGAGAAAATTCTTCTCTAAAGATTTTTTTTTTTTTTCTGATCAGATTTCTGTGGAGGAAACCCATTACAGTGCCCAGAATGTCTTGTCTGCAGGATTAACACAGACACACCGAGATAAGGAAATTAATTTAGACTTTAGATATGTTGCCTTGTTATGGAAGAATATCAACTCAAGATGAAAATCATTACAGAGAGAATTATCTCTCTTAGGGTCTTTATAAAAATTTTTATCTCAAGACCAGTCATGCTAAAGGTTAGGATACATCTCACAAAATTGGATTTTTGCGCACAAACTGGTTTAGACTTGCTCAGAGTCAGAGCCAAAACATCCACCTCAGATGACTCAAAAATTTGGATCCTCTATGACTATGAACAGCTTAGAGGTCAAATCCTGATCCAGAAATGAAAGTTCAATTCTATTAATTCTACCCAAAGATTAGTATGATTTTTTCCTTCCATTTCTTTTCTACAGGCTTCAACTCAGTTTTTTTTCTTCCATCACCCAGTGGATAAACATGTTTCAAATGACCTCCAGATAACAAGAACCAGAAGGAGAAAGTCCAGCATTTTCACTTGGAGCACAACAACTAAGATTTAATACATCATGCTTCCATTTGTGACCTAAATAGAAATATAGAAGTCTTAAGACACTTGTATGAGTTCTTCCCCTAAATTAATAATCTCTTCAGCAGTTTTTCAAATCAATAACAGACAAGAGTGTCTTCAGAGTGGAATGTGGGCTATGGGTTTTCTAAATAGAGCAACTTCTTTACCTTAACCAAAAAAAAAAAAAAAAATTAAATTAAATTAAAAAATTGAAGGATTTTAAAAAACAAAAAA
>VZRM01004865.1:557947-637734 GCA_013397955.1 Grantiella picta
CAAAAAAAAAAAAAAAAAATTAAATTAAATTAAAAAATTGAAGGATTTTAAGATACCAAATATGGGATGGGAGCTTATTAATTTTAACCGAAGTCCTCCTCTAGATTTTTTTAGAGTATTAATCTCCAAGTGTAATCTCCCATACTCCACAACTCTTTACACAAACACTCTCTATTTTCAAAAAGCCTTTCTTAAATTATACTTATATTTGTACATGTATTACTGTGCTGAAGGTACTGATTATGGAACATTTTTGTAGGAACTGGTGTTTTAAGATCAAAGCAACAAAATTTGATCTGGGCTTATTTTTGGTTTGAAGAACTATTCTTTACTTACAATAAGTAGACTAAAACTTTATCTAATAGATAAATCTCCTTACTTCAACTCAAGTTGATTTAAAATCTAATATAGAAATTTTGTTGGCTAGGTGGATACAAAGCTTTTACATCTTTTTTAAATTACCATGAGACAAAATATCTAGTAAAGATATGCATTGCTATTAATCACCAGAAACTCACCAGACTATATGATGGACATTTACCTAAATAATCCTTCTTTCTCTGAGATTTTAAACCAGGCATATACTTATTTCATTCTCTGCCCTGATGCATCAGATAAAATAATTCTGTTATAACTGATCTCTTCCCAGTTGTCTTCCATCAGTGATTATATTGAGCAACCAAGAATTATGTACAGAGTTCCAGAGGGCTTCATTCATTAAATTACAGAGTCAAAAAAAGCATGCTTAATTCTAGCCTAAAGCATGGATTATGGACATATCAAGTCCCAGCATAAAACACAATATATTTACATGAGAAATTTGGCAAAGGAAAACACAAAATTTAATCTTAGTATTTGAATCTTAATATTTTAACACTCACAGGTTTATTTCGAAAAAAACCTGCTAAAATACAGTATTCCTAGTGACAAACAGAAAACTACACATATTGTGCTAGAGTGGCAAAGAAACCAAAATGATTGCTAGAGCAGACCAACTACCACAATTTGCCAGTGTTCTGAGGCCCTATAATTGCAGAATATTAACATAGAAAAAATATTTTGCTTTACTAAGTTCTTTATAAAAACAAAGCAAACAAACCAACAAAATAAAACAAGAAAAAATAAACACCCTGCCAAAAGAAAAAGGATAGCAAGGAGAGCTGTAAATTCCCAGGTAGCCAAAAGATCATGCACCAAGGAGGTAAATGGTCTGCTTGAGCAAGAGACTGTTTATAGAAGTAGCATTTAGATGTGAAGAAAAGGAGTATTTGGAATATTGGGTTGTTTTTTTTAAAGTATCTCTATGCTTGTGGGATATGAAGTGGTAGTGTGCTGAATCCAAAGCTTTTAAAAAGCAAAAAATTGTCAAAAAATAGGCTCACGGCAGAAACAGCTCTGTGCTCTTTGCAGTCCCTGCAACACCCAGTTTCACTGCTGGGTTTAGTCTGCAGGCTGATATTGCTGTCCATCTCACTTCCACTCCAATTCCTGCTGTAGCTCCACAGCAGAGATTCATTCTGCTCCTCCTCACCTTGGAAGAAGCTGGACAGGAGATCCAGGTAAGAAATGACTCAAGTCATTCCAGTACCTCATCCACAATCCTCTCAGCATCATGTGAAGAACAGCAGCTGTGGTCACCGAGGCTTATCAATTTAAAAACCATTGTTCCATGGTTTTACAGAAACATGTAGTAGTATGCCTGAGTTACACCACCCCTAAAAATCCAAGATGAATACGACAATCATCTGTAAATATGAGGATACCTATTCATTAGTTCATTATACTAATATTACCCCGACTTTTATTCTTAAAACACACAGGTATGACCACTGTTAGATTCTGCATATATTTTAACACAGCTCTCATTTCTGTGCTTTTATACTTAGCTAACCATGGCTGAACTACTTAAAATAGCAGCTGCAATGCAATGCTACTACAGAGCTCTTTATAATTCCAAGTTCAGTACTTCAAATTACATTATAAGCTGCACACCCCTTGAAATAGAAAGCCTTACCATTTCTTTTGTAGCATATGTGCTCTGCTCCAAATTAAATCACACTTATTTTAGATTTTCCCACTGATAAGACGAAGGGCCCATTTTGTCCTTGAGTGTCTTAATGCAGTACCCTTCAAGCCATTTATTTCCACGGAAATCTGCAAAAGTTACTGATTGTCGAGCCATCTCTTGTTAATTCAATTGCTCACAGGTCAAAGAAAAAGTAATAAATCTACTCATAATTATGGAAGATAAAGTGGGATTAGATGGTGTCTAGTGAATGTCCTATTTTTGTTGACTATTTCTATTTGCTTAAGACTGCAAAGAAAAAGCAGAACTTTCACCTTAACAGTAGGTAAAGAAGAAATGCAGTTTAATCTTGAGGGCAAATATTTGCCAGAAGAAACTGCAGAAAATATTACAAGAATATAGATCAAACTTGCAAGCATTTGGAAAAGCTATGTATTACAAATTCATTCATATAAAGTTTACCTAATCCACTGTAACTTTTGAAGGTATTTCCATAAATTGCTCTCATTCTCCAGTTCATAGCTGTGCTACAAGCTAAAGACAAAGCACCTGTTGTGACCTGATGCCATGTCCAGCATCAGAGCTGCAATTTGTGCTGCCAAATACTAAAGCAATAGCTAAAAGTGATACTTATGCTGGACTTTTAATTGTGAATCCTGTAGACTTTCGTCTTATTTAACCAAAATCATTCCTGGCTTTGAGAACCAAAAGGAGCCTTAAGAAAATACTTTTTAAATTTTATTTTCTAACCATTATAAGGTTTTCGTGCAACTGAAAGTATGATTTCTAGGCTTGAGCCAGAGTTTTTCTTGACTACTCTCAAAAGCATGATATCAAAGGTAGCTCTTGTGACTTGTATTGCTTCTGCATTTAAAAGTAATAAAAATATCTCCCCCAACCTTGATTCTGTACTGGGTAAAACATTACTTAACTTTAAGGCATGATAGAAAAATCCCCAAACTTCTCATTTCCTTTGGCATAAGACATATCAGCAAGGGTAACAAAATGAACTGAAAACCAGTATTACAACTGTATACAACTACTAAGTACAGACAGAGTTAACAACACCATGAACTACAATGCTGACAGGTTTTCCCCCTCTTCTTTTTGCTCCAACATGGTAGAATCCATTACTGCTGAGATACAGAAGTATAGGAAGTCAAGATCAAACAAAAAAATTATCAAATGAAAAAGTGTACGAGTCTAATTATCACTTAATAATGGTGCCAAAACCTCATGTCATCGGTGCAAATTAAGAAAAATATGGAAAATGTGACTGGGATGGATTAAATGAGGGTTTTTTATCAGGCTACACAAAATATAAGAAACTGGATAATTACTTTATCTAAAAAGGACAGCAGAAATGCCATTATATAACTTCATAGTGCATTTATTATCGGGCTAGTACAAACAAGCACAAGGCCCAGAAAAATGACAGCAGCGAAAAGTTCATTGCACCAAGAATCAGATGTTCATTGCTCGAAGGAAGCACACAAACACTTTTGCTGCTAGCACTAGCACACTAGTACTCAGCTGTGGTAAGGGGAAAGAGGACAGCTCTGATCTATTCCCAGATTCAGTTCCTGAGAGATCACTCCCTGCTTTTCCTTGAAAGATCCTTGTGCTTCAATCTGGCATTAGTATTTTATGCCAAAGTAAAACATAGAAGCTATTATGCAGCCAATTACAGGTAGCTACTATGTGTTCCTGACCACTCCATGTGTTGCTGTTTGCTTGTCCTATTCCTTGGGTGAAATTTAAAAGGATGCTCTAGAAAAAGTGAATACACAATAACGAACGTAATAGCCTTTTGTATAATTTCTGAAGTTTGTATGTGAAGACTGCAATCATGTTCCTCCACAATTTCAATACAGATAAAACTTCACAAAGAACCAGTTAACTATTTAAAAATGGAAGCCCAGGTTGTCAGATGTTCTTAAAAGTTGCAGACTCATATTAACAGCTTGATCAATCATTTAAGCTTTATACATACAAGTTGAAGTTACAGATGTCATCATCATTTGGTTAATTTGCTTAAAATATTTAAGTCTTTTATGAAAATTAGCTTAAGTCAACTCATACCAACAAAGATGGCAAATATCTTCATCACTAATTGATGCTGAGATGTAACAATAGCTTAAAATAATGAGTGTGAAACATAAGGAATTTGTAATTTGGAAAAGTGTTCAGAGGTTATATTATTTATATTTAAAATTCTCAAAATTCATGAGAACAAAGAATAAGAGCTTGAATTATTTACATTGAAATCAATCAACCAAAGTCTTTTGAAAAGTGAGTGACTCAAATTTACATCCAGAAAACCACAGTTATCAGAAAAGCATGAAAAATGAGTCAAATTCTTCTTAGTTGTACCAAGACTAGTGGTTTTATTTTTAATTAAAAAAAAAAAAACCTAAAAAACAAACAAAAAAAAAACCCCATGACTTTAATAGAAGTTTTCCATGTAGTAGCTTTGCCATTGCAATATGACCAGAAATCAATATCTAAATGATCTGGTTTGTGCAACTAATATTTGACAACAAATACAAGTTTGGAGCATGCAAAGCAAAATAACTATTTATACTTTGAAAAGAACACCAAGAACACTATTGATATTTAAAATATCTTACCTGCATAATCATAAATGTCTTGATAGGAGGTCATTATGAGTTACTTAGAGATACTCTGACCTAAAGATTCTATTTGCAAACATGTTTTTCCTTTTGAATCCCACCCACTAATATATGTATAAGTCTTTAACAACTTTCTTCTAAATAAAACTAACATCTAGCAATTTCTGCTACCTGATCTTATGTCTTCCTTGTTATCTTACTTATACTACAGTTTGAACACACTACAGTAATGAACAGACATTTAAACCTGCTTACATTTCACTCACTGACAGGATTCAATCAAAAGGATGACAAATATGCTGAGTTGGAAGGGACCCAAAGAGATCACTGAACCCATTCCCTGCTCCTTGCAGGACTACCTGCACCATAAACCAGGAGCAGACAGTCCTTGAACTCTGGCAGGCTTGGTGCCACGACCACTTCCCTGGGGAGTGTGTTCCAGTGTCTGGGGAGCCATCACCCTCAAAGAGCAGACTCTGCACCAGCACAGAGGAGAAAGGGACAAGCACAAGTGCTCGATGCACCCCAGGACATGGTTGGCCCTTTTGGCTGCCAGGGCACGCTGTTGGTTGGTGTTGGATTTGCCATCAACTCAAACCCAAGATCTCTTTCCATAGCACTGCTCCTGAGCCTCTCATCCCCCAGTCTGCACTTTTGTTAAATTCCACACATTTGGTGATTGCCCACTTCTCTAGTCTATCCAGATATTTATGTAAGACCTCTCTATCCTCAAGAGAGTCCTCCTACTTGAGTATCATCAGCAAACTCAATGTTCATTCAACTCCTGCATCCATAGCTCAGTCTTCCACTGTTTCTTTCATGACAGAAGAGTACAAAGAAACCTGTCCTTTATGATTTTTTCTACCTACCTTTTCAACATCATGGAAAAAAAGCTCTCAAACAACATCAAAATGAAAAAAAAAAAAACCAGCTAACATGTTTATTTCTTTTCCTGTGGAATCATGTCAGATTCCTCATGTCTTCCGGCAGAAAAAGGAAAGTGAAAAAGCAGGAATGAAGCTCCTACCACGTATCTTATTCTTGCTCCTCCCACCATATATTATGAACACTCCGATTGCAGAATAGTTCTGCAAAATTTAATTTACACTGCATTTGTAGCCTATTTGGGATAAAAACACTGTATCTTCAGAAAATATCTGAATAATCACAACTTTCCCTCAGCTAATTTTGTTTCAAGGAAAGCTATAAGTGGAAAGACATATTGCTTGGTATTTTTAGGGGGAAGTTAGCAAGGCAAAATACATAGTGAACACATTATCCACTTTCATGGACAAGATACAGAGACAATGTACCAAAACAGAAAGAATCTTGTCAAACTATTTTTGGACTTGAGTATAAAATAAGATTTGCTTAAGATGATGAAAGAACACAAAAAAAGATTTCTATGGGAGATGCCTACCATATTCTGCTGTGTTCTGTGATTAAATACAATTGGCTAAGATAGGTTTTGTCAAGTTTACTTGCCTAAAAACAAAGCAAAATTGACAGCTTTAATATATACCAATGATATAAAAAAAAGCATTCCTAGTAGCCAATGTAAGTAAGGACAATAAGTAAGTAATGATCATCTCTGCATGAATAGAAATACAAAAGCTGTAAGTCACACAACATAGCTTTTACAAGAAATACTTAGACAAACTATCTTCACCACTTTGATGATTGAAATGGAGATCACATTCTGAAAAATGTTTTAAAAGCTGCTCATGGGATAGACTTAAAATATCAACAACCTCAGTAATGAACTGACTATTTCTCTTGGGACAGACTTTAAATATCAGCAACCTCAGAAACAAGCAAACTTCATATATAGCCTAGAAAACCAAAGTTTGGCTGAGTATAAATATTTACTTTTCAAAATCTAATTGCTAAGATAGACTCCCTGGATATCTGTTTCCACATGTATCAATCATCAGTAATTTCAGAACACAAACAACCCCAAACCCTTTCTTTTTTAACTACTACATTGGTTGCAGAAGAGTAGACCTTTACTGAATAGTGGCTTCCTTTCTACCTAATATTTTGAAATCGAGACAGCACACAATTGATGAACAAAACTAAATTTTAAAGTGTTCACAAATTACACATCTGCTGTTTTGACAGGTATTAAATTACGTCAATATAGTGCTTCACCACCACATGCTCCCTTTTTGTTGTAATACAGTAGCATTTTGCACCCAGAGAAGAGGGCGTTGTTAGTCAATATAGTGTTAGGAGATATTTGAGTAGGTAATTGGGAGACTTGATAAATATAAAAAGCAAAATTATAGAAAGAATATTCTAGAACTCTCAAACAAATGTCTCCCTTGCACACATGAAATTCCACGGAATTTCAATCCTCCCTTGCACACAGAAATTCCGAGTTTCAATCTAGACAAAAATTTATTATCACAAACAAGCCAGTTATAGTTCCACATAGTCACACTTTCAAATAGGTACAAAATGTTCTTTCCCTTTGGAAGTGTTTACAGAGGGAAAATAGAAATAGGTGGCCAGCACTGTGATTTACAACACTGAATAGCAAATAACTACAGCAGACATTTGGAAAACCACCAATGTTTAAGAGTTTTTCAGTTGTTGGCTAAACAACTGCAAGTCTCTTTGCCAAAACCAGAATAAAATGTCTAATCAGAAGTGACTCTTGCATACAGAAAATAACTTATTCACCAACCTATTTTAAGAAAAAAGTTTAACCAATTATAGAAAACACTGTGACTACATCAACTCAGTTGCACAATTCCGTTTTCAATTCCAATCTCATTCAGAGTTTACAAGCTCAGTCCCATGCTTTAGGGTGTAGAAAGCCTGCTCTTCCTCCAGCAGTTCACCAAAACTGAATTCTAGAAATGAAAGAGTGAGCTAGGAAAGAAATGCTGCGACATTCAACAACGTATTTTTTCAATATTTCTCCTAGGGAAATACACAGAATACAAGGTTATTAGTCCACAACTGAGACATGCCCAACTATATTTGAATGTTAAGAGACTCCATGATATATTTTAGAATCTTTCTTGCATTTTGTTAAATTCTAGTTCTTCCCAGGAAAAAACTCACCATGAGTGAGCCACTGAAAACAGCACAAAACAGCACAAACTTATAGAAACTCATAGAAAATTTCATTTATTAGTGGCTTAATAGGAAATTTCATGAAAATACAGTAAAGGTGTCGTATGGAAAAAGAAAGTGTGTGTATATATATATATATGTATATATATATTAAAAATACAATAGCTGTTCCAATTCCCTTAAAGAATGCTTTAGTAATATCCTCTGAGGGAAAATTACTAGTCTGTCAGTAATGCAGAAACTATTTGAGAGGATATATAGAAATGTACAAAATTCAAGAGAACGTGAAAAACAAGGAACCTTTCAAATGCGACTGCTTAAGGACGTATAAAACATAGTCGAGGTAAAACAGGTAATTCTACTACATGTAAGATTAAATGACAGTGATATGAGATATGTCATCCTGATAAAATTTCAATATTCAGAGAAGTATAAGTCATATTTAAAAAATATGACTATGTAGAGTTTAAACATGCATTGAAAAGTAATTTGAACTCAAGATCTTTCCAGAAGATATAAAAGCTGCAGATGCTCTAAATTTTCAAAACAGAAATCAACAGCTTACTGATTCAATGCACGCATACTAAAAATATGGTCCCAAAACTGAAAAAAAAATTGCTTTAGAGCATGTACATACAGGCAGTTTTATGTTATTTCAATAGAGTACAAAGGTAGCATTAAAAGTAAAGGATTGTGCTTCAGTTTATAATTTATCTTGCAAAATGCTAAATTCTTGTGCCCAAAAAAAAGTCGAATTAATTTACCATCAAATGAATTGAAAAATTTTTATTTTCCACCTAAAGGGAAAAAAAACCCCAAAAAACAAAAAAAAAAACCACCCAAACAACCAAACAAAAAAACCCAAACCAAAAAAGCAACATAACTTCTACTAACCTTCAGGATCAAGGAGTTTCTCTATTCCCAGGTGTTGCCTGGCTATGTTGAATGCATGGTCTAATCGTTGTACAGGTGACTGCTGAGAAGCAACAGCGTTCCAGTCAAATAGGTCTGGTCTAAAGCAGAAATCAGAGGGAGAAGTTTCTTATTTTTCAGTCCTAAATTTATTTGTGTATTTCTAAAGCTATTCATCAGCATCAGCTACTGCTTTTTTATTTTCATAATGAAAGATCTTGTTAATTGGCACTGGAACTGATGAAGCTCAGTTTCTAATGGGTTTGCATTCTGTTCTCATCCATGTTTCCACCACGATTACATTATCCACATTTTTTTCTCTCCACCAAATCCCAACAACCTATAACCCCACACCCCCAAAACACCTGCTCTCCCCACAGCACTGGGCTCTTGCCACTGCCCAAAATGCTCACAGCGAGTTGTCTCCTTCATTCCATTCCCAACCAGTGCTTGGTTGGGAAACTCCAGGTCCTGTGGCCATGGAACTCGGACTGGCAGTCCATGCGGCAGGACAAGCAGGCCAGAACTGCTGAGGACATTTGGGAGTCTTCCTCCTCTCCCCAGCCTCCACTTTTTCATTTCAATTAATACTTCTAAGAATGCAATTGCTTCTGAGATTACCAGTTTACTGTTACATCGGATTGAAATCAGTCAACAGGTTAAAAAATTCATAGAATCATAGAAACATTTGGGTTAGGAAAAACCTGAAAGAACACTGAGTTCAACTCTTACCCTAACACTGCCAACTCACAATTTACATGCTCTAATAGGTAAAGAGAATGACCAAAACTGAATTATAGCTCAGATATACAATCTGGGACTTTGTATTAGCAGCTTCACTATTTGCAGTATAAATAATGTTAATACACTACGATCTTTGGCCTTTCATCTCAGAGTTATCCATTAGGAAATCAGAAAAAGTTATCAGAAACTCTAGAGAAATAAAGTTTAATCAGATATTCTGTAATTACTGTGCATGTAATAAGAAGAAAAACAAGTATGCTATTTGTGACTTCAGTACAGTGTTCTAAATCAGAAGATATTTAAACGTATAATTTAAAGTACAGATAAATCAAGTACATTATTTACAGAATTTAAATTTTGCAATTAGTTATGACAGATTTACTTACATTTATATTAATTTTAGAAGTTAATTTTAAACAGTCTCCTGAGTTATAATAAATGGAGAAGTGTTCACTACATCATATTGTAGTAATGTCAAGAGAGCAAAGGAAAAATGCCATTTATATAGCAGTAATTCCCCAGTTACGTACCTTTGCTATCCAATTTTTTTCTGGGGGGAGTGATTTACATAGTAACAATTAAGTTATTCCAAAGTTTTTTGCTTCTCTGTGCATAGATGCTTAAATATTAAAAGTAGAGTTTTCTCCTTCCCACATGCAGAATATTAATATATCCCAAGTAATTAATATTAACATTAAATCTGGCTGGGGGCAGGGTGGAGAAGGAAGAGGAAAGTTAGATAGTAATTTATGGGTTTTTTCATGGATGCATTAAGTGTGTGATCCCAAAGACTGGTTTGTGTACTAAGCCACAACCATGAAAAAATACAGACTATATGTGCATAATTATTAAAACAGATTATCATCTTTGGCCATCCCTCTTTAACTGGGGATGGAGTTAACATTGTTCATAGCAGTCTACATTGTGCTATGTTTTGGATTTACAGTTGAAAAAGCGTTCAGAGCAAACCAGGTATTTCTGAAGTGTGCTTACACAAAATCAAGACCTTCTCTTTTCCCCTTCACTCTACCTTCCCCAAATGAGTCGGGGATGGATATTCTTCAAACCCTTATTCTGCCCAAATTTAACACTCTGCCTAGGATGCATAAGCTCATACAGCAAATTTAGCTAAGAGAACACTGTAGTAACCACAAAGCCATTATGACTTTCTTAAAAAGCTCAGCAAGGATGTGTTGCATAAATACTATACAGGCTAGAGTGTAAAAAGATTATTTGGTAATAAAAGCCTTTAGGACAAGGAGAGGAAAGAATTGTATCCAAGGAACTACCTCCCCCTCAATTTTTCATTTTATTTGTCTTAAAGTGCTAACCATACTTGAGATGATCAGAACAGCAGAACAGTATATTATCTTCGCATAATCGTGACTTGTTTGGTGATACAAGATTTTATATCCAGGAACATACTTCTAACCAGTCTGGACTCCACTGGGCAAGAACATGAACATTTACAATTGTTCCTTAGGGAATGTCACAATGTTGTCTTACTCCTATTGAGAAAACCTCTGTCATCATTAATAATATTTTAGATGGTCAATTTCATCCAACTTTTCAGTTGTGTAATCCAGGAGAGTATTTTCAAGTTAACCTACCAAGATGCTCTAAAATTATTATTGAGACATCATCTGTACAGGTAGGACTCTCAAAATAAGAACAGAGATTTTGTTGATTTTTTGGTTTTTTTTGGGTTTTTTTTTTTTTTTTTTTTGTTTTTGTTTTAGTTTGGTTTTTTTGTTGTGGTTTTGGTTTTTGGGTTTGTTGTTTTTTTTTTTTTAACAAACACTCCAGCACTCACAAGAGCTTCAATGACAAAATTTCAGACAACATCATGTCTTAACACCTGGGCTGGATTTGCATGCCCCATGTGCCTGTGTGTAGCACATGAAGCATCTCTTTTTCCACTCACTATAGATGGCAAAAAATTGAACCCTCTGAGACACTGCAATAAGAGAATTAGTAAGATTTGGCATGTCACTGACAGCTTTCTTATCAGTTTTCTTAGTATTGTACACAAAGCAGACAGCACAGATTCCAAGACAACTCAAATATATGGAGACCTACTGCATCCTCTGACAAGCACCAACTTAATTAAAAGGAAAAATAAATTAAGAAATCTTGCCCTACTCTAACAGCAATTTAACTTTCCAGATTTTCCCTTTGTTGAACCATTATGTTACTATGCACATTTCAGTAGCTCTATCATTAGAATAACAGTGTCATAATGTCAACTTGAAGCATCAGCTTCTCAGTGCTATGTGTCAGGACGTTTCACTGGGTGTATTTATGTGGCAATACTGCCAAGTGTGATTGTGGAAGATGTTACAGCCTAGAAGATTAATAATTGTGGTAAGTGGAAAACAGCTTTCAAAAATCCCCAAAACAACACTGAAACAGATTTTCAAATTACAACTATTATTAGCTTTCGAAGGGGTTTTAAATACAGGAGTGAGAATGCATGAAATAGCAGAGGAAAGAACTAAAATGGAATACTGATTCTCTGCCTTCATTTGTTCACTCCGTATTGTTCAAATAATACCAAGGGAGACAAAATTTATTCTCATATCTGCAGCTTGGGTCTTGTCTGACAGGGAGCAACCCAAGGAAAACTAACCAGCATTCCTCACTCTTCCTGAACAATGCAACCATATGCATGTTCAAAGAAATTAGAATTAAGAAGAACATGCTGAACGTTATCTAGTCACTCACCGATCGGCTCATACAGCACTGGTCTTGTATTAGTTTATGAGAAGATCGTGGAGAGCCAAAATTGAAAGGATTAAAGGCTTCAGTGGAGAAGTTTGCATTGTAAAAGTCAAAATTTATACCGAACATAAGGTAATTTTTGTACCACCAGTTCTTTCCTATAACTAGCAGAAATACAAACAAAAATTTTTAAAAAAATTAAGGGGAAAACAAAGCTGAAATTTTTCAACACGTATTTCCAAGACAAAGAAAGGACACAAGGGACTCTCTACCTCCCCTCTGACCCCCAATTACATAACTTATAGCAGAACTAGTTCAACCAAGGCAAGAAAATTGAATCTGGCGTATACTATGGACAAACAAATCCTGGCAGATCTCTATGTAGAAATTAAAATCATGGATAAGACAAAACACAGTTTTTTATCATTATAGTGAGAAAGTAGTCACATTTAGATCATAAAATTTACCATCTCCTTTTCAAGAGAAAAGCTGTCAGTTAATTACTTCAGCTATTGTATACAAGTATATCTTGTATACATCTTCAGGACTCTCACAACTAAAAAAGTCTGGAGAGAGTAACTAACACAACCTAGTGATTTGCTAAAATAAGATTATTTTTATACTTCTTCATCCTGTTCTTTTTACTATTACTTTTCCTGTAAACTACTGAAGAAAACCTTTTTTCACTTCTATCCAGGATCTCTTTTTAACGCTATTTCCTTCCTTCCTCACTCTACCACTCTGAAGCAGAAACAGCTGCAGTGAAGTGCTCATTGCTAAGGCAGTCACCTGGCCTAAGTTCAAGCATTTTAAAGAAGCAAGGAGGAAGCTAATGAATGGCACCTGTTCCCACTTCAAAATCCCGATTGCAGGGCCAGGGAGAAGAGAAAAAAAGCCCCAAGAATGTCAGATGAAAGAGTTAAAGCTCTCTCTGATATCCACCTGGAAGAAAAAGATCACAAGAAGTAAATGGGAAAGGTCTTTGTGATCTGCAGCCTGAAGTAGAGAGAGTTTCAGCTGGAGAAGGACTGACCTCTCTTCCTCAGCAAAATATTTTAGTTTCTGTACATTCCTAGGGTGATGATGCCACTCCACAGCTGCTGCCTTGTTTTTTTCAGTTCAGTGAAGAACATACCATTCAAGTGACCATGTGCCAAGCTTATATCCTGAAAATTCCCACTCTGGGCTCACTGATGTGCCCTTGTATATTTGCCAAGTGACCTGAGTTCCACTGCTTCTTTCACTCTGTACAGAAAGCAATTGCTAAAGAGCCTAAATGTCCATAGAGAGATGGTGATTACAGAGAAGGGAACATCTATTTAAAGTAACCCCTTCATAAAATGATGGAGAAAGGGGAACAGAAAAATCTGATCCAACCAAAACAGTCAGCTGAAAGCAAGGGATTGATTGGGGTGTTAAAAGCCTACGAAAAATAAAATTTCCCACTGCTCTCACAGCATATTATGTGGTCAGTGCTTCATGATAGTCTCTTACTTTATCTCAATCCCTTTAAGGAGGTGCTTAGAAAATTCATACAGATGCAAATTTCACATTACTCTCTGAACCTCTTTAAAAAAACAAAAAACAAAAAAAACCCACAAAACCAAACAAAAAGACACCTGTTCATCATTTAAAACGTTATATAAGAGAAATGAAAATATCATCATCCCTAAAGGAAAGGGATTGGTTTGAAAAAGAGATAGCTTTAATGCTACCACAAAATCTACCCTCACTTTCAGAGAGTGTAAATACTATGGAAAAAAAGTTTGGGTAACATCATTCTTTCAGTGTTGGAGAGATTTTTGGTGTTTGGAGTTTTCTGTGGGGTTTTGAATGATTTTTAGTTTGTTCCTGGTTGGGTTTTCGTAGCACTCTATGAATAGTGCTAAAATTGGCAAAAAGTACACACACCTGGCACCAGTCCACTGTATGAGTTAATTATCATACCTGATTTTCAAACTACAGCTATCTTTTCTTATGACTAACTCTGCTTCCATTCCTGACAATGCAGAGGAATAAAGTCAGAGAATGAAAGGAAAAAGAAGAGAACATCTGGATGAAACTTCATGGAGAGCAAGGAAATTGACAAGAGTAGAAGTGGAATAGGAGAACTGGAGAAACAGAAAATTGAACAGGAAAAACCGAAGAGCTAAATTCAGAAGTGTTTGTCAACAGAGTGCTTATCATGCTATGTAAGTAAATCACAAAGTATTTATAAAGCATAGGATGTGTGAGACACCAGCTTTCTCTGAGAATTCATGTAAATCACTCTTGAACTACTTTTCTTCAGTGTATATTCAAACTGTCTTTTCAGGCACTAAATCCAAGACATTCTGACACCCAAAAAGTCTGTAATGTACCTACATCTTAGAGTGACTAAATTAGGCTCCTTGGAGAAGATTTATTATTATACTAGCATAGAGTTAGAGCTCCTGAACACCAAATGTCTTAGTGTACCTATTCAATTGATTCCATCTGGAATCTTGAAGGACAATTCAGTGTTGCCATACACTGAACATGAAGTGCAAAGTCAACAAAAATCAAACTTCGTTGGTTCATCTTAAAAATTACTGAATCAGGGCTTTAGAGGAAATGAGGAAATGAAACTTTTGCGGAGGAACTTAGTGATTGAAGTCCAGGAGATGACTGGTGTGTCTTGGAGACTTGCCCCCAGGAATCTGACTGAACACTTGCCATTTCCCAGATAAGTGCAGTAACTACTGGGCAAGAGACAAGACTTCTGTGGAGTAATTCTTCACTTCTATTGAGAATAGGCTCACTGTGCAGAAAGCTATGCAAGATTTATGGCACCAGACAGAAGAGTAAAAGCAGGCTTAAGTTTTGCAGCCCTGAATTACAAAACCTGAATAAAGCGCATAAATTCCAGTAAGCAGGAAATGAATGTTCATCTGGTGAACTTCGCACTGAACTGAACACAGCAGTGCATAAAGTCTGACATACGACACAGAGATTTGTCTAGACAATCCCAGTGTGGTTTACTGGCAACTGCACTCCCCTGCCAGGGACTGAATGAGCTCCTCTGTTCAGACTTCTGAAGCTATTCCTACAGAGAAGGACAAAAAGGAATTTCTGATTACTGATTTCAGACACCAGATTATTACATGATCCTACAGAGCACACAATCTGAATATCTGATCATCAGATACCCTAATCAGGAAATAGGCAGTCTGATATTGTCTCTAGATGGAATGAGGTGGAAAGATGACTAAGGTTAAAATCAGAGGAAACTGAGAAGTTATATTCACATCCTAACAGTGGTTACAACGGTATGGAAATTTTAGGGAAAAATACAGTAGCTGCTCCCTGGATGGAATGCAGTTGGCATGCTCAAAACCTATTCTATGATTACCCACATGCTGGGGCTGGTTGTCAGTGATTCCCATTGTCTTGGGATGTGAGAGTCCCCCTTGCCATCTTGCCCTTGTTCCCAGCTGCCATGTGGAGCAGCACGTGGGAACAGTCATCATCTTTGGGGGAAGCCACATGGATGTGACCTGCATGGAGAGTCCATCATCTTATCCTGGTTGCCACATAGAACTAAGTCAAGGGGTCAACCATCTTTCTGTGAGAAAAACACCTTCTCTTTCTGTATATTTTTGTTATTAATATTGCTGTTGTTGATATGCATTTCTTATTCCATTGCTGCTTGCTTTTAGCAAATTGTGATCTCAAACCACAGTCTCTGCTTTCGCTCCTCCCTTACCAGAGGGGGCAGAGGGAAGGGGAGTGGCTCATTTGGAGTTTAATTTCTGGATGGTGTTTAAACCACTACATGGTTAAAAAGTTCAACTCCCTAATAATTTGAACAGTCAGGCACCTTGCAGAACAGTCCCCTTTAAGAGAGAAGTATAGGAGTAGGAGAAGAGAGATTAGGAGGCTTATCATATTGGAAAAAGCAAACACTGCTTTAAAAGCAGCAGTAGCAAGAACTGGGCCTTTTAGATAGACTGACTTGCACATCTTCCTTAAGCCAGGCATACACAACCCCCAGAGAACTCTGAATCTCTAGAGGTAGAGTTTTTTACAGCATAGATTAGAAGAAGGCAACTTCTAAGAGAAGCTAAGAACACAAATCAGCTGGTGGAATTACATGAAAGGTTTTGAAAACAAAGGCTACCTTCTCCAGCTGTGTCCTTGTGAGGCAAATCCATACTTTCAATTCAGCAGCTCTGAGAGGCTTTCAACAAACACCACATTTCCCCCTTCTAAGTACCCACAGGAAAATCTCCTTCTCTCTCTAGGACAACCTCAAAGGCTAAGTTTTGGATCTACTCCTTGCTCTTCTCAAAAGTTTCCAAGCCTGTACTCCCTGAGACTATCTACTTGGTATACACACTGAAATTCCATAAAGGGATCTGAGTTGAGTATATTTGCTTGTGCTGTGAAAAGCTCTCCCTCCACAGGAGGATTTAGAATGACACAAAACGCAGCACCCAGGTCAAAGCAAACAATCAGCCATTTAAAAGAATGCTGAAACACCCACAGAGGAAGCAGCTAACGCCCCCCTATAATAGATACACCGTCCTCAAGCCCTGCTACGGCCATCTGTCACAAGCTTACTGAAACAGTAAAAAGCTACTTTTCCTACCTGTGGCTGTGGAGGAGTGCGTTGAAAGCCAATCCATCAGACCAGCTAGTGGTGAAATTGGTAACGTTGACCTGTGGGTAATTGCGAGTCGATTGACGGACCCAGCTCAGCAGAATCATTTCACTGTTTGTCTGCTGCAGTCCAGCCATGATGTTTTTCATTACATCTTTGACCTGCGATAAAAGACAGAATTTGATCAATGATTGAACTTATTAAAAGCTGACTATTTCTTTTCTTGACATGAAAAGCCTTCAGTTGTCTAGATTACAACCTGGCAGAAAAGCTCCTAAGTAATTAAGAACAAATTTGTTTTCACAATATAATGACAGCAATCAATTCTGAATGCCTAAATACGACGGATATTGACATGCACTGAGTGCCTTCATTCCTGTGCCCCAGATGAAGCAGGGACAGAGAAGGCACATTTGTTACCACCACTTCATTCATTCAGTTCATTCCAACTAAGTATTTCTCCTTGTGATTTTCTTTGGTCTGGAAATACATCCTTAGTTAATATGATACATTACAGCAAAAGTTGATAAAATGATGAAAAGCATTCTTCTCTCATCGACTGAGTTGAAGTGGTACCTAGACAAAATAAATGGCCTCAGTGCACAGTAGATAATGTTTTTGACTTAAAGGTGCAAACTAAATTTGCATACCTGCACCTGGATGAAAAGTCAATTTCACTGCATGCATTAAAAGAGTGTTGTATAAATTTCAATTTTATTGTTTTAATGAAGTTAATATTCCTCTTTCACTGGAGAGAGCTTATCAACCTACAGTTATTATTTTACAAAAAAGCCTAAGGGCTTTTATAAATGTTATCCTGGAGTTTGACATCATGTAGTAGATTATATATTTCCTATCATCTCCTTTACTAGTCAAAGAGCACATAAAACTTCTATTAAGAATTATTTCCCTGTAAAGTAACATCTTTTAAATCATTGGTTTCTCCACACATCTTTTAGAATAGCAGCTCTTTTAAAATATTCCCTAAGATATAATTTATCTATAAAATTGCTTATTGCTGCGTATTCACTTTGGGAATATAGCATTTCATTATCATTTTCCCCTTGAATTGCTCTGCAGCCAGTATCAGTCAGTCAAAGAACAACATTCAGGGGTGATAATGATAAAGGGTGGACCACTTTGAAACTGTAAAAATTGTAAGATAATATACAGAAGCTGAAATCTGAAAGAACAGTCAGCAACAACAACAAAAATTAATTACTGTGATATTGTAGAAAAAACAGAGATAACCTTTTATTGTTGGGTACGATAAGTTGCTCTCTAGTTTCACGGTAATTAATTCAATCATTTGATTCTGTGAAGATATGAATTACTGAAACAATATTTTGGGATTGCATCTCAGATGCATACTGCCCAAAGAGTATCAGTGCCTTTAATTTCCCTTTTGAGACTTAGAAATAAACTTTACATGTTATTAGTTTCTAAGGTAGAGGAGAAATTTTTCCTTTCTAAATTTCATGGTATATATTCCTGACATTAGTCTTAGATTGCAATTTGCGCCAATGAAAATTGATATAAATTCTGTCAGATGAATTAGAAGTTTTTTATACTTGCCTCCATTTTTACGTCAGGAGACAGAAAATAAAATGTTAGAAAATTAGTAAATATACTCTATTTTTGATTCATATGTCTGAGTGGGTATTTGGAATTTCTTGTCAATATTTTTAGTGTCTTCATTATTGAGAGATGCCAAAGTGGATTTACATAATTTACGAGGAGCTGAGATGTGGCCTCTGTATTCCCAGGCAAGAAAAACTTCACTACTATAAAAATATAAATTCCTGGTTTTTTTCATTAATCTGGATGCTCAAAAAGAAGAAAACTTTTGGAATTAGCATCTACTGCACCAAACTTAATATGAAAGACTAGCAAATATTGAAGTTATTGTTTATGAGACTGGTTGAAGCTAAGATTTCATTGTTCATTTTGGGTTTTAGCATGTGCAAATATTTACAAATGCAGATTTTTCTGAATATTATAAATAAACTGGAACTTTTGAAAAATGCAACACACATTTGTACTAAAGGATAGCTGAATGAAGGCACGAACACCACATTTAGAAATATAAGGGTTCATAACATACAAAAAGGTTATGTGTTTGGGTTGGTGTCAAAGAGAAAGGACCTGTATCCATGAACAGAGAAAATTACACAAAACTAATAAAAAAATGGGCTGTCAGGAAGGCAATTTTTCAGAAGAATCCAGATGATTGTTTTCCTTTAGATCTAAAGAGATTAGTACAAACCCAGCAGTTATTTTTACTTTTGAGTAAATGACTACAAAACAGTCTCAATCGCACCTTATTAAATATGCTTTCAATGGATAAAGTTTTGCTCTCTTTTTCCTGCATTTCTCTGCAACAGTGAAGACTGTTAAATTTATGAGTTTTTGTTGCCTTCCAGGGAAAGTCAGACATTTAAATAATGAAGTAAAAGGGCCTGATCTGATCCTGAATGCTAACAGCACTTCCTCTTCTGTGAGAGTTGGTGGATAACTCCACTTGTACAGCTGGAGCCACCTTGTCCTCCCGAGTGTCCCAAGGGACATTGCCATCCCACCCCACGTTGGCAGTGCCATGCCACACCACTGCAGCTCAGCTCCACGCTGTCTGCAGGCTGGCTGGGGCTGAGGCAAGATCACTGCCTGGGCAGAGAAGTGCTGGCTGACGTTCTGGTGAGAAGGAAGATTTCTGAAGGCCGCTCAGTTAAGATGTACTGCTGAGAATGTGGCACGTAGAGATGTACTCGTGTCAGCCTGAAGAGCTTTCAGATAGATAAATTCCCTCAGCTCCCAGGCTCAAAAACTACAACTATTTCAGAGTGTCTAGCAGGCTCTGCCTCACAGTGTCAGGTGATGAGTTGACCTCTGATACTCATTTCTTTGTTACCTCTCCTTTCTAATGCCATATATCCTGGCAGGACACAAAGCTTTCAGTTGGAGGAAGCTCTGACTTCCAGAGAACAGATATACTTGCTCTCCCTGGGGAATGGACATATGCTATGGCAATAAGGAAAGATTAAAATTTGATAGAAGGTGGGAAAAGGACAAAACAGACATCACCAAGACAGCTTCTGAAATGCCAGGCTGCCAAAAGGAAAGCTGTGGACAGAAGGGGAGCACTGCTATTCCTGTCACCACGTGAATAAAGTGGCTAAAACCAGCACAGCCAACCCTGGCTCACAGCAGCAGTGGACCTTTGATTTTCCCACTGCAGGACCATGTCCTGGAATCTGGGCACGTGTTGCTGTGTGTGGAAGATGACAAGGAGCACAGCATGATCTCAGTCTCACACTACATCTGTTTCACCCGAAAACATCATTCAGGAATGTAACATTTTGTCAGACTGGCACTTGGTTTCACTTTTCCCCTAGAAAAGAGGGAGGGAAGAAGATACCTAAAAAGAAGACTGTTCTCAAAGCAAGAATTTTTCATCTTTCTTAATAAAATGGAAACCTTACAGCTCTCTGTCAGAATTACTTTGTGTTTATTACTTGCTATATTTCAGGTATTCTGACTGCATAGATTACTTTTTTATAACTAGAACCACTAAACTCTTTCCAAGTACATTTGAAAGAACACTTTTAAGGACATTTTCATAGATATTCAAGACACTTATCAAAGTAAAGAATACTCTTTGATCATTGATTCAAGGTAGATTGACAGAAGCGTTTCATTTCCAT
Source organism: Grantiella picta (assembly GCA_013397955.1). NCBI lineage: Eukaryota > Metazoa > Chordata > Aves > Passeriformes > Meliphagidae > Grantiella > Grantiella picta. Next base: position 578,390 of record VZRM01004865.1, read on the forward strand.
AATAAAAAATCAAAATTAAGTAAAATGGTAGTTCGTATCAAAATACTGATGTGCACAGCAACCCTGATGCTTTTAATAAGTCTCCAAATGAGGCTGACAGGCTGTTTAAATGCTCCCCTCTGAAATATTTTCCTTGTGTATATATCTATTATTTTATGATTCTTCCCAGAGAAAGTCAAGATTGGGCCAAAGATTTTTGCTAAGGGTTTTCTTTCATGCTTTACATGAAAATAAGTTCACTCTTTAAAACAAACAAAACAAGTTACACACTGCCATACAGGATGTTTTTCCACTCTTAAGAGAGTTTGTAAAATATAGCAGTTCAGAAATTACCAGTTTTGCTCTGTTTTTACTTAAATGTTGTGAGGCTGGGATCACAGAGCTGTGAGAAAGAGGGCAGCAGCTTCAAGGAAATAGAAAGTCTGATGGATTCAGTACCATAAAGAGCTTTGGCAGCAGGTGCTCAACTCAGAGCAATGGTTCAATTTCAGGGAAACTTTTAATAATCTAAAAAACAGGCTAGATAAGAAAGGACACAATCACCACAGGGCATGCAGAAAGCCATGATATTCTGCACAGAGAAGAGAGTGGCAACAATGCATCAAATCCTGTCAGCTGCAGTGGCTCTACCACTGCCTCTCCTCAACAGGACTGCTGACATCCATTTGGATTGGTACTGACATTATTCCTTTCATGCACCTTTCTTCTACCAACTCTTTTTTATTACTTTTACTCGAAGGCATTAACATTTTTGTAAGAGACCATCACGTTGTCATATATCAGTACAGTTGTTGTTGTGTCCTTATGTGGTCCTGGCTGCAGGATGTGAAACTGGAAAAGCTTCTTGCCTGCTCATCAACAACAAAACAAGTGCTCACACAAACAGCAGCCTCATATCTTTTTTTGTTGGTGGTTTTTGTTTTACATGTAGACAGATAAACTTCCTCTAAGTGACTCTCTGAGGATGTGCAAAAGCAGGATTTCCCCATCAAACACAATCTACACCAGTAGCATGCACTAAATCAAGTAGCCTGTGTATTACTACTTATTTGTTTTTAGGCTTTCCACAGACTACAAATAGATACAGTAAGCTTGGTATTTTACCCAGCTGTAGACAACTGGCAGATAAGTTTGGTGGCCCTGACTCTGTATGAGCAATTTCTCGTGTTTCCAGCTGCTTCTTGCCAGGGACAATCTGTGACAGGCAAACTGGAACCAACAGGAAAAAGAATTTCCTAAAAAATTTACAGCCCTGTTTCACCCTAAGGGGTGTCACTGTGTAAGATCATACCTAACTAAATACAGGACAGAACAATCACAAACGTATTCTAGATCATGCAAATAACTTCAAAACTTGAAAGTAAATCTGGAAACGAAAAAAGACTTTCTCCACAGAGCCGTAATTAAGCAAATTTACTTTGAACTGTTCCAATACTTTGAGGGAAATAGGCAGCAAAACAATGGCTCCCGAGTGTTTTGGGTTTTTTTAAGGCAAAAAGCCCAGATAGAAGTCTTCCATATTGGTTTTCTTTTTTAATTATTCATCACTATGTGATAGCAACAAGATTATTATTTAATAATGGCTTCTTGTTGCCAACCTGGTCTTAGTTACTCTATAGAAAAAAAAAAAACCCACTAAAATTTATTTATAGCAAAATTAAAATCTTATTTACAAACATTTGAATAAAATGAGAAATCTAGAAGATGCAGGTTATTTCCTTTAGTAATTCATTAATAGAACAAACTGAAACACAGAACTCCAAGTATAGACTAAACATGGACTGAACCATTATGATTATGCTGACAAAGGGCCACACTTTTAATCACTGCTTTTTAAATATGATCCTTGGACTTTTCATCCATGGGTAGTTCAAGCTGAAGCCATGGGTACCATTGCAGCTGTTGCCACAGTTATCACAGGCTCAAGGTGAAGCTGGAAACAAATCACTTTTGCACTGCAAAAAAAAAGGTACCCTAAGAGCACATGGCTGCTGCCAAAAACCTCCTCAGGCCACACCACAACCTGTGTCTTCATGTGTGTGTACAAGTGTGTGTTAAGAGGAATGGTGGGGATAACTGAAAAGAAATTAGTAAGCACACAGCTAAGACTAAAGCATATCTTTAATAGTTTGCTTCAGAATAAAATATGAAGAAAACAAAATACTAATTTGAACATGAATAATTGTCTCAGTCCATAATTTATACAAATTGAAACACAGTGATTCAAAGATTATTGGTAAAAGTTGCACAGCTAGGTATCATATTCCATCTGCTCTTAATAAGTAATTTAGAACAATTTTATGCAATTAAACTAGGAATGAGTTAACTATTTGAACATTTTCTCTGTTGCTTTTGTGGTGTAAAATTAGAATAAAAATGCTCCCTACTTGGATGAATGATACACATCTGATTTTTGATGGGAGTGTTTACTTCTTAAAGTGAAGTCTTTCAGGCTTTATGTCCCACCACATTGTCTTACAATACTACAAAAAACTTGTAGATTATTGATTGGGGAACATAGTCAACACTAATGGACAGACTCTTAGCCCACATTCACACAAACAAAAGGATTCAGAGCATCATGCTACTTCTTTTTGAATTTTGATTTAACTGCCATCTCAGAATTTGTTTACTTAAGTGTCCTCATCTACCATGCTGGTTTTTATGAGATTCATATCACAAATTCCTCTTTCCCTCCAAAGAGAAAGGAAGAAAAATGAGCCACATCTGCTTCAATAAATAGGCAGTCTAGCAGCTTCTTACTGTTCTAGAAATAATTCTTTGCCAGATGAGTAAGCAGCAAAAAGCAAGAGATGTGATTATTTCATTAAAATATAAAAGTCAGTCTTTCTGAGATAGTAAGAAGAAAAGTGACTATGAGAGCCATATATCCACGTTGGCTTTGTCTATCCATTGTTGTTAGGATAACTGTTATATATATCATCTTGCAATATCTGACTGTGATATTACGGTCAAAAAAGTTTCTGCTAATGCTGTAAAAACTATTTTATATTCCTAATACCCTCAATATGCTTGATAATATGTAAGCAGACTGCCATAACACTTGCTGATTTAGCACATTGCAATGCCTGTGTTTACTTTGTAGTGAGTTGCTGGATAATAATGGGGAAAAGCTCAGCGGAATAAAGGTATTTCACAGAAAGTAAGGAGCAGTGCCACTCACCTGCCAGTGGAGGATTATATTCCAGATCAAACCAAGGGTCAGCTTATGATTTCCATCCACAATGTCTGAGCTCCCTATATTTACCAAATCAACCTATTATAGAAACAAAAAATAATTGTAAAAGATTAATAACAAGCGCAAGAGGTTGGAGAGTGATGAAGGGATAAGCTAAGGTAAATCTCCCATTTGGTTTCTGTTGTTCCGTAAACATACAACTCACATTTTATAAATGACACAATTAATGTTCTGGAAGAAAACTAGCAGTGATCTGGAGTGCCAATTATTCCAGTTATAGCATGTTGTGAAACACAAAATTAAAACTAATAGTTATAATAATTCAAATATCTTTTATATGAAGCTTCTGCAATTACAAATCACACAGAGAGAAAAACTCCTGTACTCTGCTTTATACTACCTTATATAATTTAATTTTCTGGAAGAAACACACACACATCTAGACACTATAAGAACCAACAACACAAGACACTATATATTTAGATTAAAATAGAACTTATTTTTCCTTAATTAAATTCTAGAATGTAAAAGGAAATATACAGATGCGTTCTGGCACACAGATAAAGAAGATTGTGATCTAGGCAAGTCTTTTCCACAATAGTCCATCCAGTAATGTTGTTTTCCATAATTATATATTACCACCCTGGAATATACTTTCCTCCACATGTGAAATAATCCTTCATTCTCCCCCAGATTTTATGCTGTCTCAATAAGGCAGCCAAAATCAGGCTTATGAATGCAAGACTATAAGCTGTCCTGCACATTTGGATAGCACTGTGACTCTAAAATTAGCATCCTCATTGTTTCATAGATGCAGCTTTTCATGGTCAGAACTGACGGTTTTTATGGCAAAGTACTCCGTTCCTTTACAAACTACAGTCTGCATATCTCTACTATGCTTCTGAAGTTATTAGAAGTTACATCTGCAATCTGACTCAAGTTTTACACCTTCAAAGCAAGCTGCTTTATTTTTGGTTGGGTTTTTTTCAATGCATACATGTATAGGTCAAAGTAGATATTTTATAAAGAATCTTAAAACTCTCAAAGAGCTCTTTTCTTTAAGAATGTCACATTTTGTACTAAAACTATATGAGACTGGCAATTTATTCTAACTGACAGTGTCTTGGAACATTTCCCAAATAGACTTTATATCCTAAATTTAAAATTGAGTCCCGTGTAGAAAGTGACACCCTGCAAAGTTTATTAGGGCAGTGTCTGCATATTCTACAGGCCAAATCCTCCATCCATTTTTTGAAGTGAAGGCCTGAATACACAGAGCCTAAGTCTGTTTTACTGAAGCAGAGGAACATTGCCCAGTTTGCCACAAGGAGGCCTAAACCTATATTGGGGCAATCCCCACATCCCCATGCTCGCCCTCAACACTATCACCTTTTGTTCACCTTATGGGAACAAAAAAACTCTGAAATGGATTGACTGGAAGCAGCAGCATTTTTCAATGTTACCACCGAGATGACTACAGAACCTCAGAGCAAGGATGGCACATACCAGCAGAAAAATCTAGAATACTCATAGGCTTTAATTCACTTTAGAACCATTGATTTTGCATTCCTGAAGTTGCACAGAAATAATTTGTCAAATTACTGAAGGTTGAGGAAACTATTTCAGAGGCAGGACTTTTGATTTCATATTGACAAGATACAGTATGTCTTTATATATACTATGCTAATTTTTATATAGTTTATAAGGTTTTCATTACACGAATATGATGGCCACTGGATGACCACTTCAATTTCTAAAACACTGTTTTTTCTTCTATATTCTAAAATTTGAATACTCCCTGTTTTCTTCCCAGATTTGAAAGGGACTATTATTGTGTTCTGGAAACTAAATGAAAAGCACACCGGCGGATTCAGCTGATAGGTATTGAAAACTTTAAAAAGCATTTGCTATGATCATTTCTACCCAGGTATGCAATCAAAACCTTCTTGTATACTGTGAAATAATGTATTGATGATTTTTTTTCCCAATAATGTCAAATGTTGCAGATTTTGAATAATTAGAAGCTTTTTCTTCTATTTATTTACATTGAATTCCATTAAATAAAAAGAAAAATCAAGCTGGAGGTCTTTGTGTCAATCTTATAAGGTCACTTTCATTTATGTACAAATCTTTAGATGGATTACCTTAGATTTATAAAATCAATAACTGTATTCAGCAGTTGAACTCAAGCATTAGTGACCTCCTGCAGCTATCAAGAAATCCAATATAATATACAGCACAGAATACATTATCTTTGTTCTGTCACCTCTTACTGTTAAGTTTAAGCAAGTGTTATAGTTTATTTGATTTTATTCTTGAGGAGAGTTATGATGAAATTAGTTGGCCAGAGGAAATGTCTGCTAAAATTATGAGTCCATTAGAATGCCTGCATAAAGAAGATGCTATGAGAACATTTACTCAAGAATGATGCATAAGATAGTGGCTTGAAAAATCAATCTTCCCAAAGTAGAATTGAAAGGGGTATTGATATGATTAGTGTTTTGTACCATGAGGGACAGACATCTCTGAAATTTAACAAAAAAATATCGCAGGAAAAGCCCTGTTTTTTCAGACTTCATCGTTAGACATTTTGAGTAAATATTTTAATAGGCAGCATCTTGTAACTAGCTATGGATGACTTCTTGTATTTAACTTTTAAAAATTTATTATAAATACCACTCATCAGAATAAAATCATGCAGGTTGATCTGTCTCCAGACAGCATCCATTAGAGATGTTTTACCCAACATTTGCCAGAAGAGGATTTTAAACACTTTAAAACACATTCGACCCTGATGCTGAATGACAAAGTACCCAAGTCACATTGATAAAATTGCTTTGACTCCAGCACTTTTATCCTATAGACCAAAGGTGATTGATTCAACACCTGCAAAGCATTTTGTATGCTGTCTACAGGCTGTTCTGAGCCTGTCTGGCTGAATACTTACATTATTTCTCTGCAAAACGTGGATTGCTTTGTTGACATTGTTCAGAGCATGAACTCTTGTGGAGCCTTTTTCTTTTGCCTACAAAGAAAGTAAACCAAACTTGACTGTCCAAAATCAGAATCTAGAGTACACTATGTGCAACTCAAATCTTATATTATATCTGTAGTTTTCTATTTCAGAACTTTATGAGAAGAGAATATTACCATGCACTGGGATTATGCAGCTTCCCAGCACAAAATGAAGTCAATTGTGAAATAAACTGGATCCACAGTTAGAAGGTAATTTGGTACCTTGACATCTTTCAGCGAAGGAATCATTGAAATGAATATAAAATTAGATAATTCCAGATTCTTTTTATTGTGATTACTTGTCTTCTGCATGTCACAATTTAGGACCATTGCTATGGCAACTAAACAGATAAGCATCAGTTTGTTTAATATTTATATACAAGTACATTATCTCTGGATTTTCATTCTCAATCTCTCAGCCCTCTTATGAGAAAGTTTCAGGGAAAGATGCCAAACTAACAGAAGACATTAAAAATGTGTGTGTGACCATGTCACTTTGAATTTCCAGATTAATAAGAGCAAGCAGTTTTTTCTTTCTGGACAACTACAACTCCAATAGATGGACTGTAGGTATGACATTTATTAGAAAAACTTTCTACACATTAAATTCTATTCCAGCTAAAATCCAGATATCTAAATGTACCCTGCCTCAGTTTTGTTTCTCTGTGCCACACTTAGTAAGTGCATACAACAAAGTAGAATATTTTCATGTCAAGTATATGCTTAGCAAAGGGTTAGTGTCTAATATAGCTCTCAGTCACAATGTTTCCTCAATTTCAAATGAAATGTTCTGAAACATATTCAGACCACTAAAAATAGTTTCCACAGGTCCTCATCAGTGGCAGAAGTTAGTGAATATCACCTTCCACAGTTCATATCAAAACTTTAATATACAGTAAATGTATTAAAAAACACATACAAGTTTTTGGCCTGTAAGGCATTCCAGGAGCTCCAGAAGTCTTCGTCCATCTCGAAAATCATTAAAAAGGTCTTCAATGTGTCGTCTTCCAAACTGAAATGAAACAATGGCTCTAGTTAGTTCAAACACCAAAAATAATAATTAAAAAGATACCAGAAAGCTGTAAAAAGCCAGTGTCAGAATAAATATGAAACGTATGACACAAAGTAAAAGAGGAAAATACTTTTAAACTCACAGGATTCTTTCACATACATGTGTCTTAAACAGGGCTCTATTTTTTAAGAGAGATTGATGCTTACTTTATTTTAAGTACATGCCATTATTTCAAACAAATAAGCCAGAACTAAATACTAATATAGCTAGAAAACAAAGAAGACTTGGCAATTAAGGTGCAAATAAGGAAAAAAATAGGAAAAATAATTTGCAAAAAAGAAAAAACAAGCCCAAAGAAAGAAATGAGGAAAAAAAATACACACAGGAAATGATTTAAAATTTAAGTGCCTAGTAGGTGCTCTATCTATCAGAAACAAACTTGGAGAGCACATAGAGAAAGACGAGTCTTAGACTTATTCTAGTCTGGATCTTAGAAATATATTTATGTTAATAGGACATACTTGGAATTGTACTGGATCATGACTTCACTTCTGTAAGTGGCTGACAGACAATTCACATTTTATACAGAGCATCAGTGAAAGATGAAAGGAAATACTTGTGATTTTCCCCCATATGACAATGTTTGAAAAATTCGCTCTTCCTAAAATTCAAACCAAGTTTCTGATCTGATGCTTTGACTGATGCATGAAATATTAAAAATATAGACATAAAAATTTTTATAGTCTAGTCACTGAGCACGTTTTATGTGCACCTATGAATTTTTAGATTTCTTTGTATGTATGAGAGCTATTGAGAACCACAATAAAAAGCAGTGATTAATTTGTGGAGTGCAAAATAGTTTCACAGACCCACATTATTTCTAATTTGTGAAGTTTGATAGATGCTTTGATTGATTTGAGAAGTATCTGTATTTTAATTTTCTAGTACTCAAGCCATGCTGACCTACATTGCATGTCTTCCATTTTTACCACAGAGCAATGTAAAATGGAGCATCTGTATTATACAGAAAACATTTGCTTTCCTATCAGCAATGTTGTTCTGGTACTCACTGCAACACTCATTAGAGCTAGCTGGGAATTTTATGAAAAACATATTTTGTTAGAAAGTACCAATTCCTTTGGAAGGTTACTAAAACAGAGGACAGGATTAAGGAGCGTATCCAGTGCTAAACTAATTTTTTCCTCATCAATACATATTTATGAGTACAACACTGACTTCAGTGCTAATAGCTGCTCTACCATGACCTTTCTGTCTGACTGCTCTTCTGAGGCAAAAGCTCCTTTCAATCCCTTCATTTTTTGGTAAGGCCTGGTTTCTGTTTCATGGAACAAACAAATCCACAACATCACAAAATTTCTACACCAGTAGAAATCCTTGTTTTCTAGCCCATTTTCACGCCGTGCACAACCCATTCTAACTAAGCTAATTTCTAGTTAACACACATGCTGCCACTTTATTATCTAAGACACCTGAAAGTCAGTACTGAACAGATTCACATATGATTTACTTGCACTGCTCAACACCTTGAATTATCTGTTTAAGTAACAATACCCAGCAACTCAATTTCCTGCCTCGCATTTAGGATGAGAAATAGTTTTACAAAAATATTTTAAATTATGGTATGAAAAATCATGTGCGAGTCAAGTCATGTATAGAATTCCCAAAATTGTTGGATGAATTTAAAATTAAAACATGCAACTAAATCAGAGAGACCTTATTTTGTTCTCCAATCTTGCAGAACAGAAGTCATATTTGCAGAGGGGAAACACAAAATCTATGCACTTTGAGGGAGCTTTGAACATTCTTTAGAAAGTTGGAGTGATCAATAGGCCCTTCTGCAACACTATGAAAGAGTTGTGCCCATAATGCTACTGAATCTCTCTGGGAATATGAGCACAATGACATTTTGATAATAGAATAGAATTATATTGGTTTGTATCATACAGGAAAAATAGAACTAGCCTTCAGAACTGCCTATGGCTCTGTCTTTCTTCCTTTTTGAAGCATTTAAGCTATTCATAACGTTTATGTTGAAATCAATCTAGCGAGTCAAAAATTCTGTTTAACAAAAAATATGTTGTTTTGGGTCTTTTTTTTGGTAAAGCTTTTAGAAAGAAAATGAAGACACAGCCCAGTAGCATCCCCAGCAGGACATATTAATTACAAACATACTATAAGTGAACCTTAAACTAAAAATTCCATTGGTTTTTTAGGGTCTTAGAAGTATACCTTCCATTAATCACAACTAAAAATACACTAAGACACCCTACACCACTGCCACACATATCATTCTAAACCTGAGGAAAGCTGCAGTTTTTCTGGCAATGGAGTAATTAAATCTTCTTCCTCAAACAGATTGAATGTCTTCAATGGATCGGCATTGCAGTAAGTCTTCAGATACAAAGGGCTCAAAGTTGCATCAGGTAAATTTATTGTGTCATTGAAAAGTGTCTGTTAACTAGAACCTTTGAAAACTATGAAAAACCAAGCATGGTTAGGCAATGGCTTGCAAACAAATGTCTACTCATTTGTTATACATTCTTGCTGAAAATAACCTTTTAAAAAAGCTTTTTTAGGCTGTGACCTAAAACCACTGCCCTTTACCTAAGAAGAATGAAAACATTCAGAAGACTCTCCTGTGCCATTTGTTATGGATGTTGATTTGTTACTCACCCTATATTACAAACTAATCCAAAACATAAATTTAAAAAATGCCCAAAGCAGCTGCAAGATGAATTGTTGGTTCTCACTTAAGTGTCCTTCCTCAAAACCACAAAGATGGAAGAGATGAGGGAAACAAGAGAGAGTACAAGACAGAGGAAGGACTGAGGATACTGGATAGGAACCACAAGGTGACTTTTCACCAGAAGCAGAAATTCCTTTCTAGAAGTAGAACAAAAGTAAAATCTAAGATAGGACTTTGTTAAAATCTTAATGACTAGAAAGACTAGGGATTTAAGTATATGACAGTTTTACATATTATTCTAACTTACTGTCTTAGTGCTAAATAAAGATTAAAACACAAACATCCTTGGTTTGGCTGATAGGGTTGTTGGCTGCAACTGCTGATCTTTGCAAAACATCAGAGGACCTGAAGGAAATCCAAGGGATTTATTTTAAAAGAAAACCACCAAAAACCATGATACATATGGGAAGATTCCTGTTTTATCATGGATGAAATTAACCCTCCAATTTAAATAACAACTGAGGAAAGGAATTCACAAGTTACATTGGTATGGAAATAAAACAACTACCTTACACTACACAAGCCTTAGTATTAGAATTATGGGGTACTGGGCAACTAACATTTGAGGAAAATGTGGAATGTGTAGTAGAGTGCTCCCCCAAGAGTTGTAAGGGAGTGAAGCATACTCAGAATATTCCATGTAGTAACTCATCACCATGTACATATTCTAGCATTATCTCAATATTAAGAAGATTGAAACGGTATCTCCAATATGCTCCAAACCCAGCAACTGAAACAATTTTATGCCAAAGAACATTACCTAAAACTCAAAAGCTGGTGAAAAAGAAAAAAACATGAAAATCAGGAAATAGATTGAAATCAAGTGTTAATAGGTAACTGTAGTTGAATTTTTTTTTTGTTTGAATACATTTAGGTATCACAAGATATCAAGCTTCACCCTACTTATGTCACTGCTATCTACTTTCATTTTCACTCCTGTGCTCTTTCCAAAGGCTCTATAATAGATCTCGTTGTCTCTATGTAAATTTAACAAATAAATTTTATCAAACAACTAAATTATTTAATCAACTCATTCATCAGATACATTATGAATGAACTTAATATTGTGGGAATTATAACATGAAAAGCTGGTATTCTATGAAAAGTTCTCTATTCAGAGCCACATGCAAGTCAGTAATTACGAAAGAAATACAGAGAACAAAATGAAATAATTTAAAAAAAAACTTGTCCAGAGAAGGCACAAAGACATCTGTTCATGAACATTGGCTCTCCAATGAGTTGAAGCTCAAAAAAATTTTGATTAGCATAAAACTGTTAACAGATGTTATATTTTAGAATAAATTAGCATAGGTAAATCCTTCACTAAAGGGAAGTGGAGCAAATGGAAAGGAAATAGGATGGGGAGAGCTGGGAAGAGAGGGGAAAGAAAAGGAGGAGACAATGATTAAGAACAAATGTTGAGGTTTAAGTGGGACCATGGAAACAACAGGAGGAAGTGGGATTGAAGACACACCCTTGACCCTAGAGGCACAGATGTGGGAATGGCAGGGAAAAGCAATCACTGTGGGGCTCTTTAAGGAAAGTTGTTGTTCCAGCTTCCAGTGGACACTTTCCCAGGGGGAATGGAAGGGCTGATTACACGCTTGACTCTATAGAAAGAAGAACTGAAGTCCACTTCTATGAGAAAGAAGCGGGGAAATCTTGTGATCAGTATTAGAGGGCCCTGCACCCACTCAGGGAGAGGAGAGGGATAACCAGGGCTACTGGGTGGATTCGAGGGCCTTGTACATTGGCCCCACACTGGGTGCCAGAAAGATTTGTTGTGGTTTAAGCCCAGTCTGCAAGTCAGTCCCACACAGCTGCTCACTCTCTTTCCCCAGGGGAACAGGGTTTGGCATCTGTTAGGGGTGGTGAGCAACTGTATTGTGCATCACTTGTTTTTCTTGGTATTCCTCTTTTTTTTTTTAATTTTTCCAAATCTATAGCATTATTTATTGTTATTATTATTATCCGCAATTACTATTATTATTTCACTTTGTTTCAATTATTGACCTGTTTTTACCTCAGCCTACAAGGTTTTCTTTTTGACTCTCCTCCTCATTCCATTGCAAGGCAGAGGGAGTGTGGAGCGAGCAAGCAGCTGCATGGTGCTTAGTTACCAGCTAGGCTTAAACCACAACAAGTCATAAATTTTCTCCCACAGACACGAAGGGTAGAAATGTACTTCTATTTCCTAAGATTCATAAACACTCAAAATTTCAAGCAATGAGTCCATAATAACAGCTCCAGCAAAACACATGGTAACAGAAGACTGAAAAGCAACTATTATTTGAGGATCTTTTATAAGCATATATATTTTCTGTTTTCTAAAAATGTCATGTAATAGATACATTTTCACATTTTTTAAGAAAAATTACAAAGGGTAAAAATTTGCCTGAGGAAGAATCTCTGACTTTTCATTTTCTTTTGCAGACGAATATGCACTTAGATTACACTTTTCATTGAGGCAGACTAGACTGTAAGAAGATTATTACAGTAAGACAAGTTGAATACTATTTCTTATGCATGTTACAGTATTACTGGCTTATTATTATCAATTCATATGGGAAATCTAGCAACTGAAACTATCAGCAGATGAAGAGAGACTGAGAATAAATTAAAAGAGAAAAGGCACTGTAAAGAATGGGAATTCAAGGTTCAGCATGGCATTACCCAAAAGATCCAAGGTAATATTATGTATACACAGGAAAGATCAGCTTACACAGGAAAGATCAGCTTACAATAAAACTAGTAGACACAGGAGACTTTCATACTTTCAGGACAGGTAAATAACTGAGATCTTATCTTGGGACAAGACCTTTGACTGACGAGGGACAGGAAACCTGGATTGCAGAGCCTGGAAGGGAGCTGCAATGCATTCCATCTGTGCCCCCAACATGCAGGGCTGTGGAACAGAAGGCAGAGTTGCCCTGCAGTGTGGCCAGGACCTGAGACTGCTGACTGACAGCTAAAAACCTGAAAAGACAAGGTACAGTCCAGAAAGGTGGAAGCACATAAGCCGTGAGTCTTTACATAACTTTTTCAAGTATTTGTCTAAAGTTCAGTTTGTAAATCCATAAATTTTCCTGAATAGATATCAGTATGAAAGAAGTAAAAACTTAGTTGGCTCACAGATGTTACCCTTAGTAAGACTTTAGAGAATCTGTCTTGTCTTCCAGTCAAAATATTTGATGTCTCACTCTGTGAAACAATAAAGAAATTATATTGAGCTGATCTCAACAGATCTTTTAAGTCAGCTTTAATAAAAGAAGGACTATAAATACTCGTTCTTGCTCTGCTAAATATATTAAAAGTTAAATTTTTCTCCCCAATATCCTTGCTTCTGGTCTGTTCAATTCTGCTGGGAAGTTCATCAAAGTGACTGACATTTTCTTTCATTGATGCTGGATTACTACTACAACAGAAAAAGATATTGTCCCAGCCAAGAGGGAAGAAAGATGCACCAGGCATTGTTTAATTAGGCCACAGGTTCATGGACTCATGGGAAGTATCAAACAATAACTTGAGCCAGCCCTGCCATCCTTTCTCCCTTCAGCATTCTTTTCCCCATTAGAACATGGATGCATCCTTTCTGCTGCAGCTGAAACTCTACATTGGGCAGTAGGAGATCAAACACTGCACTATCAATTTGCTTCCTCACTGTTAGGGATCCAATCTGTTTTCAAGGCTTTATGGTAGACATCTCTTTTTTTGCTAACTTCATTTTTCAAGGGATTGCATAGAGGAGTAACTGACGAACATCAATATTTTAAATATTACTGCTACTGATGAACAGAGAGGAGCTGTACAACCCCTCTCTAAGGAAGCCACGTTCTTCTCACAGTCAGAGAACCAAATGTCCCTGTCCCTTTTAACAGGGGAACAATCACAATGCCTGCAGCAGACCCAGAACACCCAACGTTACCCTTAAAGAGGGATCTAGGGGCAGGTCCGACCAATTGGCTGAAAGCAGCTCCTGTTTGTGGACAGGACACCCACTCCCAGAGTGGAAGTTTCATACACAGACCCTGAAGTTAGGGAATGATACCAGACCCTCCTGGGACTTCAGTGCTTGTGTAAAAGTGTATTTTCCCCTCAGCACAAGGAGTCATTCTACTTTTCTAGCATCATTGCAGTGAAGGACATTTGCATATCCCCAAGAATACTGTGTTATTTCCATTCTAAAATAAACCAGAAAATCTCATTTTTTAAGGGCCATACATACCCACAACAGAAATAGAGATGCATTGACACACACTATTATGTTAGTATAGATACCCCCATTTCCTTAGCTCCCAGAGATTCACCCCTAAATTAAAAGTAATATACGTGTAATTTTAAATATTTTAGAGGAAACAAAATTTCTCTTTGGAAAGCACAGTACAGTGTTGGCATCTACTGCATTCCTTTCAAACAATACAAAGCTTACAGGGATACACAAAACAAGTCTGGCAGCTGCCTTTTTCACCAGCCTAATCTAGCCAGAAAATGTCATTGAAGCATTTCTTATTTTGCAGCATATGATGTTCAAGGCCATTAAGGACTGGATGACTGGCAATGGCATCAAAAGAAACCTGCTGGAAGTGGGAAAGAACATACACTCAGCAAGTCCCTACAAGGTTTGCAGAGTGAGTTATGAATTCAGAATCAAGGACAGGACAGCCAGCTTCATGCAATCTAATAATTGACTGCAATGAGGTTATTTTTTTCAAGTATAAATAAAATTATGTTTCCCACTCTGCAAAGAAAGCTATAAAGAAGAAAATTACCATAAACAAAAAACTGATTTTATTTATCGTCTTATCTCAGATGTAACTTTCAGCAGAAGATGGAACATTAATTATACTTACATTTTTGAGAATACTTGTATTGTTTTAATTTACAGTGTTTAGGTATTTTTGAGGCTCTAGTGGGTAGAGTTTTATGACAGCATTTTTAAACTCTGGGAACTGCAAAGACTAAAATACAGGGGTTTTGAAAGGAAGAGCCAGCCCTCTTTCCAGTAGACAAACACAAACTGTATCTAGCAGATGCCAAATACAACAGTTTTGGCTAAAATTCTCATTTAAGAGAGGAACAGTTTCACAGCAGACTGTTCCGTGAATATTTGTTATTCAAGTAATTTGTTTTTCTACACATTATTATTTTGTTGTTAGAAATCAGAAAAAAGGTGATTTGATGAAAATAACAAGCTTTAGTGCAAAACCTCAGAGAGCACAGAAAGATTCTACATATTTTGCCTTTTGTTTAACTCACATCTTTTAGAGAACAGCTTAATTTTTACACAAAGAGATATAGCATACTGCTCATCCTGGGTTTCCTCACCTATGAAGATATCGTTTCTGAATTAGACTTCTCCTCTTATTAACAGACATGCTTTAGCAGGACTTTTTTCATCAGCTTAAAGCTTAAATCCTGGCTACACAGAATATATGAGTTGTATAAAGCATAAGTGGAATTTCAAAATTTTACTTTGGAATCCCTTCATAATCTCATCTCTGAGAATAAATAAAACAGACAAACCTCTTCTGCTGTCTATATTTGTAACAGGCAAACAGTCAAGCTTCTAAATAGGTGTGACTGTAATCAAACAAGACAAAGCAACAGCAATTTTCATGAATAAAAAAACAAACCCAACAAAATCCCTAATTATAAAGCACTGCTATTACTTGAATTACAAATGCTATATAAACAAGAGACAATCTAGATCAGTTCTCCTCTGACTAGGATGTGAAAGAGGCAAATGTGATGTGTCATTTGCTCAAAAGCTTCAGAATGAAACTCAGTTTGACTCTACACAAGGATTCAAAGACTTGGTAGCTCCATTTCTGTGTTTGCATTGTGGTGGCACTGCCCACCAAAACAGAAATGTACCTTAACTCGGACAACTGGGTAAACTAAGTCACTGTAGCACATCATCCAGTGTGTTTGATTTGACTTCACCTATGGAGGGAGGAAGTGCAAAAGGCAAGGGTTCTGGCATTTCTTGTCATGCTTCTCTTCCCACTAATTCTTGGGGGATTCTTGGGCTTGGTTTTTTTTTCTTTTTTTGTCTTTCATTAACATGCCTTGGTTAGGAAACACGTGACTATTATTTTAATTTTAACTTGACATACAAAGGAATGATGAAAATGAAGTTTGGTATCATACAGAAAATAAATACATAAAGAAATGATGTATTTAGTCTTTATCAGTGAGCAGTCATCCTGACAAACAAACACAATTTTGTAGCCAAATAAAAATTAGACTCCTAATATATCTGAGATAGCACTGCTTGCAAACTTTTTTTCCAAATGCCTTTTCATTGACTCAACTGAACCTCTAGTACTGACTATAAGTGGATGATTCACCCTCCATCCTAAAGAGTCACAAACATTTAATCACACTTACTGCATTTTCTGGCACACACACAGAGTCACTCCCTGTCACCTTGCCACATGGAATAGTTAAATTAAGTAAATAATTGTTATAAGTACTGCCATTTAAAGCAGTAGCAAAGGTAAAATCCATGCCACCACATCTGAGCTGGCTGGTGATCATTTTCAGTAGGTGAAAAGGAAAGGCCAGTATTTATTAATTCAGAATGAAGGTTACTCCATTAACTGCTGTTCTATGCTGAAGCCCAGCTGAGCAGGAGGACTCACTGCACGTACTACAACCAAGAGCTGTTCTGGCACCTTCCCTACAACCACTGTTCTTATTCCCAACAAGCTTGTTTGCAGTAAATGGGATATTAATTTAAATGACATGCTTAAAAGAGCGAATATACCCCCTCTGCTTGAGCTCAGGCAGGAGTTTAAAATAGATTCTTCCACTTTTTTTTTCCTACCTGGAGAAGTCAAGCATAACTTTAGAGACTGAAAATCTGCCTATAAAACTGCATGGCTAAAAGTATAAAGTTTTCCAATACAGTCCATTCCTTGGCTTAATTTTTTTTATATATCAAGACATAGTTTATTATTTAAATGTGAGAAATTAATTTCTATTAAAAACTAACAAAACAAACAAACGAAACAATTTTTATTGAAAGCACAATTTCCACCCGAGCTACTACTAAAAATCTGCTGTAGAGCAAACATCTATATGTAAAAAATTCAAGACATTCAGAATGAAATCATAGAAAGGAAAAGCAGCAAGAGTACAGTATTTGCATGGGAACAGGAGAACATTATAGGAGACAGTGAAACAGCAAGAAATGAGGAAATTCAAATAAAACTGCTATTTCTTTTGACAAATTCAAATTTACGGCAGCCTGCTAGCCTGACAACAGGGCACTCAGTATGAGCTGTGAGTGTGGCACTGCCATTGCTCAAGGCTGCAGTAACCCTGATCTCTGTGACTGCCCTTCTCTTGCTGCTGGACAGACCAGCTCCATATGTCATAGCCTCTCTACTTCACACCTCACATAAGTAATGAGGTCCATTTTCAGATTTTAAGAATGGCCAGAGGAATGTTATAGTTGGGTTTTACACTATCTGATGATATAGGCCCATTATTCCCCCATATCAATACCGATACTGTGAATTGGTATGTTCAAGACATTGAGAAAAAGGACAAAAAAAACCCAAAATAATATTTATCTGTTTTTTCCTTTTATATTTTTCCTTCTCTTGGATTACTCCTAATATAAATAATGTATGCAGGTAATGTATATATTACATAATTCTCTTATATTGAAAAGAATATAAATTTTCCATTTTTCTTTCTCCACAGCTTATCAAACCACACATAATTGCTTATGTGGCAAATAAATGAAATGATAACTGATCACAGTATTAGAAGACATCTTGACTAGATCCTGAGTTGATATTTCTATCAGAGTTCTGCACACTATTGTCTGCAAACATATTTCACACATTTGTTATGTTTAACACAGTAAGTTGCTGTTTAAGCTACCAGCAGGTAGAATCCACATGTACCTTAAATCACCACAACTAATTCTGGCAAGCTACTGAAAATGATTGGCATATGCTTCTTTTGCAATGTCTGGCAATAAATGACCTAGAATCTAAAAGGAATTTATGCAACTTCCCTTTGTGAATCCAGAACCCTTGTCATAATTAATAAAAATAGTAACATAAGATGGATCTCTCTTTAAACACAATCATTTAAAATTTACTGTAGTACAGTGAATAAGGAGAAATAATGACATTTTGGCTTGCATTTTAGTTGGTATTAATACCTTAAGAATAGCTCCAGAAATCTGTTTATCTTTTTGTTAGATTATACCACGTTGCACCCATCATTTAAACATGTATCTATATAAAACTGATAATGTAGGGTTTAATTTTAATTTTAATTGTTTGCCTGTCATTCTTATAACAATAGTGTGAAGAAAGTAACCCTCAGCCTGAAATTATACAAAGGAAACAGATGACCACCAATCAATCTAGAAATATGTAACAGCAGCCTGAAGACAGCAGAATGAAGCAGCACCCAAGAGGTACCACCCATCTGAAAAAGGTGGAACAGATTGGCTCTCACATATGAAAAGAAGAAATAATGGACATATGGAAAGCCATATGTAACACCAGGGCTTGGGGAAGATGGTTTTGGCTTCCTGATCAAAGGTGACACAGCTCAGTCTCAGAGACTCAAATCTGCAGCCACCAGAGCTAAGTGTGACATGGAACTCTCAGTATCATACAGCAAAAGCTTGACCAGTGGAATTCCACATATGCACTGCAGATATTGCCATCTTCCAAAATTAGAACCCGTTTCTGAAACTGAGAAAAGAGTATCCTGACAGGTATTCCTGAATGAATAAATGAAGAGAGCACCAGAGAATAGACATGGGACAATTCTACTTTTCCTTTAAAAAGTTCCATCCAACAGTTTTTAAAAGAAAAATTTGACGTGAAGGAGTCTTAGAAAAAGGCTTAGAGCTGCACCTTTTTTAGAAGAATTCTGGGCAACACCTCCACTGCAGATGGCACCACCCTGTCACTGTCACCTGCCTATACAACCACTATCTCCAGCATCAACAGCAACATTTTGAGTCATGCAAATCCTCACACTTGAAGTGCCCTGTGTGCACAAAGAGGAACTCCACAGCATGGGCACCCTCTCTGATTTGCCTCGGTGAGTTTCCAGTGGCTGCTCCCGAAGAGCCTGCAGGCCCACACATCATTCCTGCCAGGATGAAAGCCTAAGGGGACACTGTGTCTGACTCAGCACACTCTTCTCAGAATTACTGGGCCTTCGGGAAGCAGCTATGCAAATATCAGCACGATATATGGGCTGTGTGTGGACATGATGTATGTAACACTGAGAGGTGACTGCACGTTACACAATGCATGGGTTTATACAATTCATGAAGTTCACTCAACTGCTGCTATGAATGTTAATCAGATATTCGGTCTCCAATCCACATCAGGACTAATTAAAAAGTGTTATTTACTCTAGAGTGTAGGCTTGCTCAGGCAACTGCCTGACATTAATCAGTCCTTGAATGCTGGAATTTAAACCAAAGAAAAGCAAAAAAAATTATGAGTAATGCCAGTTTTGTTTAGTGTCACACATTGTTAAATCAATGAGGACTAAATGAGCCTTTATTCAAAGATACTTGCAAAATAAACAACTGCTTTTCTAGAGCCCATTACTGCTTTCAAAATTTTCTGTTACTGTCAAAGTCAGGAAATTTTTCATGAAAGTTCTAGGAAATGTTGCTGGTTTTCTCCTACTACATTATTTAAGCTCTATAGAAAGACAGACATAATGATCTGGGGACAAATGTCACCTTGAGATTTCCATTTTTCCAGGAATGGAAACAAAGTTTGTGCAAATTCTGAAGTATTTATATTAGTTTTAATAATTTTCTTGAGTATCATGGTATTTCCAGTTTACAGCTCTCTTGCATGAGGACAGATTTTTTAATAGGGTCTATAGCAATAGGACAAGGGGTAAAAATTTTAAACTAAAAGAGGGAACATTTAGCTACATTTAAGGAAGTTTGGGGTCTTTTTTTACATTTATGGTGGGAAAACATTGGAACAGGTTACCCAGTGATGTGACGGATACCCCATCTCTGGAAACATTCAAGGTCAGACTGGACAGGGCTCTGAGACACATGGTCTACTGGAAGATACCCCTGGTGGGAACTAGATAACCACTGAAGATCCCTTCCAACCCAAATCATTCCAGGATTCTACACCACTGGAACAACCTGAACACAAGTCTCATTCTAGAGGGATTTCTGCTATGAGAGTGTCCTGGTTTCAGCTGTGATAGAGTCAATTAATTTCTTCTCAGTAGCTGTTACAGTGCTGTGTTTTGGGTTAGGAATGAGAATGGTGTTGATAACACACTGATGTTTTGGTTTTTGCGAAGTCTTGTTTATCCTAAGTCAAAAGCTTTTCTTTTTGCCTCATGCTCTGCCACTGAGGTCAGCAAAAGAAACCGGGAGGGAGCATAGGCAGGACAGGTGACCCAGAAAGCCAACTGTGTCCTTTGGATGGCTGCATCCAAAGCAGCGTGGGCAGCAGGTCGAGGGAGAGGCCAAAGGGATATTCCCACAGAATGTCATGCCCAGTATATAAACGGGGGGGAGTCACCCAGGGTGGTGGATCTGGGTTCAGGAAGGGGGGCAGTCCTTACAGCATTTCATGTGCTGTAGTTCTAAATAAGGTTTGTGAAAACATGAACACAAATATTTAAAACAGACTTCATAATTATTATCTTTCAGTTCCACTCAAAAGAATATAAATTGGTTCAATAACAAATCCGAAAAACAATTGTAGAATGCATAAAAATGATCATAATGCAGTATTAAATGAGCAAAAATAGATTATATAAATAACACTACAGCAGAACCACAACTGTTTCCTATTTTAAAATTCTGTTAGTGTGTTTTTAGTTAGCTCAAATGAATCTACAATAAATTGAAAAGTAACCAATTATGCATTTTAAAATTTAATTTTTTTCTTTTTTTACTAATAGCTTGATATTCATTCAAATATGTGTTATCCTTCCTACATTTCTTGGTTCATTGACATTTCAGAAAAACTGTATCACAAGAGTTCTGGTGAAAAGTAACTTGATTTTGAGTTTATTGTAAATCATTTAAAACACATACATCTAAATGCATAGGAACCAAATCTTCTGCAGTAATCTACCTTATGTTAATATAGTCTTCCTTTAAATTACTATAATGTTTATAATCAAAGCTCACAATTTTCAAAATGGAATGGTCCATATGTGCTGCCTCGGCTAAAAAATTATGCTGGGTATACTTCTATTTAGACAACTATGAGATTATATAGTGCTTCAGACTCTTAAAATATCTTTCTCTACTCAGCTAAGTACAATCTTAAGATCTCCTTAATGTCCATGTGGTTTCACATCCATGCAGAAAGCATGGGAAGATTCACTTCACGGAAAGTGGATAGTGGATAACAGCACTGTTAAAGAGCAGAAACCAGAGACCAGCAGAACAAGGGGCTGATCAGTCACCCTCCCACAGGAAAAAAGGTAAATCAGCAGTATTCGTAAAAGATCTCTGCCGTCATAAGCAATGCCATGAGTGCCCAGTGATTAACTGCACCTTGTATCATAGAATCATAGAAAGGTTTGGGTTGAAAGGGATGTTAAAGATCATCTAGTTCCAACCCTCCTGTTGTGGACAACAGGATCTTTTACTAGACCAGGTTGCTCAGAGCCCCATCCAACCTGGACACTTGCAGGGATGGGGCAGCCATAACTTCTCTGTGGAAGCTGTTCCAGTGCCTCACCAGTCTCAGAGTAAAGAATTTTTTTCTAATATCTAATGTAAATCCACCCTATTTCAGTTTAAGGGTATTCTGCCCTCGTTCTATTAACACATGCTCTTGGGAAGAGTCCCTCTCCAGCTTTCCTGTAGGCTCCCTTCTGGTACTGGAAGACCTCCCTTAGGTCATCCCAAAGCCTTCTCTCTTCCAGGCTGAACAATTGTCTTATTCTTTCATTGTGGGACAGGTGCTCCATGCCCCGATCATCTTGGTGGCCTCTGGACTCACTCCAACAGCTCCACGTGCTTCCTGTGCTGGGACCCCAGAGCTGATGCAGCTCTGCAGGTGAGATCTCTGCAGAGTAGAGCAGAGCAGAGGGGCAGAATCCTCTCCCTCCCCTGCTGCTCATGGTGCTTGGATGTAGCCCAGGAAATGTTTGGCTTTCTGGGCTGTGAGTTCTCATGGTCAGCTCATGTCCAGCCTCTCACTCACCAATACCCCCAAATTCTTCTGGGCAGAGCTGCTCTTGATTTCCTCATCCCCCAGCCTGTATTGACACGAGGAGTTGCCCCAACACAGCTTCAGCACCTTGCACTTGGACTTAAATTTAATGAGATTCCCATGGTGCCACTTCTCAAGCTTGTCCAGGTCTTCCTGGATGGCAACCTGATCTTCAGATGTACTGCTCAGCTTGAGGTCATCTGCGAATTTGCTGATGTTGCATTCAATTCCTTTGTGTCATTGGTGAAGTAACACTGGTCTACTAAAAGAAGCTGGAGAGGCCTAGGACAAAGCCAGCTGTACATGCAGAAGGATGTGTTTCTTCACCCAGGAGTTAGCAAAGCTGTGGAACCTGCTGCCAACAGGAGGCTGCAGATGCTAAAACTGACTTGGATTCAAAGATTTACTAAACAAGACCACAGAAGAGAAATTCACTGAAGCTTATTAAGGGACAAAAGATGAATGGATCAGAAAGTCCTTGAGTTGCAGCTACTAAAGACTGCCAGGTTACGGGAAAAAAAAACAAATCATGATGTGCTTGCTTTACTGATGTATATTTTCTTAACCTTCTGCTTTTGGACACTGCTGAAGACAGGATACTCAGATTGCAACATTTTTTTTTCCAGATGGCTTTCCTATATTTGTAAAGAACTTTTCTATATTTGTAAATTAAATCAGCAGTAGTTTTTAGCTATGGGGCCCAACCTGGTTTTGGCATGGCACACCTTGCTTGTCCTTAAAACTGACTTCCAGGATGCCATATTTAGGGACCATATGTAGCTTTTTTCAATACTTGTATTCCAGTGCCCAAGCAAAATCAATCTTGAATACTGCAATAATTTAAACAAATGTCTAATCTGTCAGAATGTCTAACGTTATCAGACTTTTTCTAATTTCTCAACAGCTTCTCCAAGCAGAAGAAATTGAGAAAATTTCTTAATTTTAGTTTTTAAAAAATCAGTAGTTTGCAAATAGGCAACCAAATTAAAACAAAGTTTCACTGCTAAATCTCCAATATACACCACAGTAACTCATTTTAACATTCTAGTTATTTTGCCTAATGGAGGCAAAATGTAGCCCCTTAAATAAAATCAATCATAATCTTAGCTTACTAAATATGAAACTGTAACACAAAAATGACATCTTGGAATCTGAGTATTCTCAAATATATAATACTAAACTCTCAGAAACTATAAATATTCACATTTACATAAACATTTGAAAATCTTTTACAGCAAACTACTGTGCAAACCTCCTTCTTGAAAGCAGGATCTTAAAACTTGAGGTATTAAGTAGCTGAAAATAATCAAGGGTGAAAACCCTAAGTTTTTATGCCATCCCTCCCATCCTGAAATTACCTAAGTATGGTATCCAAGTATCTGTTCAATTCAATAATCATTCAGAGAAAAGGAGACTATGAAGGAGGTCTGTTTCACTCACTGTATGAATTCTAACAAATCAGTATTATCTATTATGGGGCTTTGAAGAATGTAATTATAAATTCCAACTATTTGCGCCAATGCCTCTTGAAGACAAACTTCCTTCACAGCTACTAATTGGCAATATCAAAGGGCTTCTGAAGAAAGTAAACTCATCACTTCTACACAAAAGCACTCTCCCTCTCCAGAAACCACCTACATATCACAGTGCCCATCAATCCATGGGAAAAAAAAACATAGCCTGCCAGCATTTTAATTTCTACAAGGAAGCCCACCAACATCAACAGCCAAACAAAAAAAAAGGTGGAAGAAAACAAGGAATCAAAAAGAGTTTGAATTGTTTGGAAGTTACTACAACAGAGGAAGCTCCCCTGGGAACAGTGTGATACCCTTCTGACAGATAATCCACTAGCTCTCTAAGGATAGTATACTCACAATACTTAAAGCATGGTGCTACAACTTTAAAATACAAATGTTTAATCGGCCTTTATTAGTATTAGCATTTTCTAGTAAGCCTCTAGCATCTGAAGACTTCAAAGAGTACAGCCATATTTTCCTATGCTCAGAATATGTGCATAAGGAGTAATGATCACTGTCTTGAAAAGCCCAAAATCTAATTTCAAATACTGTATGAGTTTCCCACTGGCTGATTTTTCTTTGATGGAAGCATATGTTCCTGAAGGCCAACTTTTGGCGTTATGTTCATGTCAGTACTGAGAACTCTGATTAAAAGTAAGAGGCATATTGTAATGATGATGATGATTGCAAGCCAAATGCATGAAGAATCCTATCTCAAAAACTGCAAGAAATCAGGATATTTTCTCTTGGATAAGAACTCACTCCAGTTTGAAGTCCAAAGCTTTTTCAAATGTTTGACAACTTCTTAATATTTCTACTACAAGAAGACAGCATTGTCTCATTCTTAAGTTTACTGAGAGTATATTCAAAAAGCAATGATGGATTAAATAAAAATTCAAAATGCCCAATTTCACAGATGTTTCTTTACATTATATTCACATTTTTATCGTAAGACATTAAAATTCACATAATATCTGTTTATGTCTTATACTACAACATTGAGACCCACCAGAGTATATTTTGGAACAATATAAGTCTACACCTCAGATGCACTGAAAGCCTTCTTGAGTCATCAACATCTGCAGTGTGCATTACAGGAGTACTAAAAAACATCCCAGACAGTCCTAATAGCATTAAAATATATCTACTTACAGGAAAAGTAGGTTAAACACACACAAAACTACACTTCTATTACTAAGGCCAATTCCCATATCACTTGAAAACAGCATAATATCTTTTCAGGTCAAGTTTCATTTTATAAATGGAAAGTGAAACTATCCTATTCTCTGTGGAGTGCTCTTCTGGAGATAACACCAAATTCACCCTCACATTTTTACTTCAAGATTATGATGGCCATGTAACCTGAATCTGTAATTTATATAGTAAAGTCTTAATACAGCTGGGTATCTTAATATTACTTTTACACACATGACAGAGTTTAAAAGCTGTCTGTTTGGCTCCCCAGCAGAGGACTATATGGATAAAATGGGAATGCATCTGAATTGTAGAATCCCCACCTTCAGAGGATCCAAATGACTAAAAAGCCCACACTAATGCCTTCTCTCACCAGATATCTGCCATAGCCTCGTCCCTGGAGCTTGAATTGAGCTGCCTCAGCAGTTGGGCAGCTCAGATTCCTAATCTGCCAACTTTGTATCTGGACAGCAGAATAGTGAAATAAGAAATTTTAAAAATACCAGTGGATCTGCGCATAAAAGAAAAACATTTTAGTGGTTACCATGAAAAATGGGAAGGGAAATTATTGAGCATAAATAAACCAAAGACTTGCATGGTGAAGTATTTTAAAGTCATTGAAAACTGAGTATTGCAAGGGCTTTTAAAAGTGTTTCTGGATGATGATTTTCTTCTAATATTTCTTTAAATTTCTGAGAAATTATAATATATATTGTAATGCTCTGAATAGTGGTTCTTTCTCTGTTCCCATTCATGACAGTTTATGAAGCAAATATCCATTACATGAATACTTTGCTTCCCAGTAATTCAAAATGCTTTAAAATTCCTTTTGTGCAAAACCTGGAGGTAACCAGGCCTTTAAATTCAGGCCTTCAAATACTCAGCAAACGGAAATTATGAATATTTTTACTAGGTGATGAGAAGGCATTTTCTCTATTGTCTGGCTGAATCAAATGCTACTTATGATGGTGAAAAGATTTCTTAGAAAAATACCTGAAGAATATCCTTCAGTGTTCTGCTATAAACTGCAGTTACTGCCAGACTGGAACATCTTAACCTAAAAAGTTAGCCAAACAGGAAACATCTACAGAGATCATTTGTAGGCTTCCCTTATTTTTTTTAAAGAAGACAATAAAATTATAAAAGTCAGTTGATCAAGAAATTATACAGAACACAACAGCCTGTTCTTTTGAAGTGAAAAGTCCTGGTGGTCTTGATCAGTGGTACAGAGTCTGCTGTGGGCATGGAGTACTTGTGTCAGTCTGAAAGATCTTTTTTTGCCCTTCACTTGCACAGTCATCATCCTCTCCCCCACTAGACAAGTTTCAGTAGCAACAAATCTTTTGGGGATGGAATGAGAATCAGTTCTTGTTGGTTACTCAGCATGTCATGGCCTAGTGAACAAACCTGAGATGTGAGAAGAGAAGGCTTCAGAAAACAGTTTTGGGTTTGGTTTTTGGGGTTTTTTTGTTTGTTTTTGTTTTTATTTTTACTTAAAGCCCTTTAATATTTCATTAAAAATAAACCAGTGTGGTTTACACACATACATGTGAGGTTATTTATGAGTGGGTTTCTGTGCCATATACAACATTACATCCACTCACTCAAAATGCACTGTGACACTACCAGGGAAATGTCACATCTTTCAAACACTGAGTATAAAACACCCATAGATCAATCATCCCCTAATTATGATTCAATCTGGAGTGCAAAGAACTTAGCTGAAGTACAGGTGAAAATATTTGTTGCCAATTTTTTTTGTTTCCTAGGTTTAAATCTATGTTGAATTTCTTTTCATAGGCAAGTAGGAAAAGCTGTTTGAAGTGTTTAAACTGAATCAATACAAATTCATGTGCCTCTCACCCACTGAGATTTAACTGTGGCTGCACATAATATTTTAAAGGTCCTTAATGAATCAAGGTTCTGGAAACTGCTTTTGCGAAACTATGTAGCCTGGATACAAGGACTTAGCCTCATTAATTCAAATATCAAATTTCTTTCTTATTTTAATGGGCAACTCTCAATGGAAACACTTCCAAAAGAATGGAATCAAAAGGATTATTTTTAATAATACACGTCATTGGTATTGGTAGAGGTCATAGATAATCACCAAACAAGCATACCACTGACACTATTTCCAGGGATTGCAGCAATGGTATGTCTCAAAAAACTGTACTGGAAACCCATTGGAATCCCAGGCAAAATCCTAACTGAAGGCACTGTAATACTGAATATGGGTTCAGGATACAAATATTTAGGTGAAGACTTCTGGGAAGCCCATGGAAGATCTGTCAGCAAAAGAACAGATCTCCCACTGCTTCATTATTGGCTATTTCACTACAGCAACGAACCCTCTGGCACAGACAACCAGACAAAAAAATTACTTTTCTGGTAAAAAAATCATCCTTACGTTAAAGCACAGAAGGCATCAGATTGTCAGAATTACAAATTAGTCTTAACCATCGATT
Source organism: Grantiella picta (assembly GCA_013397955.1). NCBI lineage: Eukaryota > Metazoa > Chordata > Aves > Passeriformes > Meliphagidae > Grantiella > Grantiella picta. Next base: position 605,768 of record VZRM01004865.1, read on the forward strand.
TGGTCAACACATGGAAACAAATATTTACATTATCTTTTCTGAAGTTTTACTATAAAGTCAGCTCCTAAAGGACAATCCTTCTCCATGTACAACCAACGAACTTTGCTTCCCCACTACTTTTCACCAGTTCCAGTGACACGGGTGACAATTTAAGTACTGTCCCCTAAAGAGTCTTGAATAAAATTGCTTTTAAATAACCCAAACTAAGCTATTGTTTCCACAATTCAACAAATGTATCTAAACTAATGTTTTCAAAAATTGGAAGAGTCCTGCATTAATACGCCACCTGCCAAGTTTCCACCTACAGAAAATTCAAATTTCTGGATTATAATTAAATCTCTCTGGAAAAAAAAAAAACCAAAACAACAAATGACAGAATATCACATAGTAGCATAGTAGCAGGGCTGTCACTATGCCAGTTTTCTCAACTGCTAAGTTACCAAAAGCTCCTTAGGGATGAGTCCTGCTCTAGCAATAAATAATACAAAGCAGATAACTGTGCGTCTGTAAAATACTTCTATATTACTATTACATTTATAGTTTTATATTATTGTACTACACTTACATATATTTACTATAAATTTTCTTTACTTGTATTGATGTATCTCTCACATGAATTTTATTGTAGGCACCCAAATACTTCGTGCTGCTGATGACAGAAAATTCTGCCAACCACAGAATGCATATTCATCACTGAGAAACTAGTCAGGAGTCCCAGAATGCCTTCAGCATGACTGTTTTATCAGTGTAAGAACAAATTATTCTGTGGTGCATAAACTGCATAGCACAGACCATGGCTGCAAAAAAACCCAAATCCTAATTTCATAGGTATGCCCAGGGAAGCACCAAGAGCAGAAGCAGTTGTTTCAACAAAACAACAAAACTGTACTTTTTACAAATGTTGTTAGAATTACTCAGGAAGAACAGTTTTCCACATTGACACTGGGAGGTAGTAATATCCAAAGAATATTAAAACCTACATGTGCCCTCAGCAAATTCTTTGCCAGTTACATGGAATTAGAAACAACAAGTCTTTGAACTTAATCTGATCAAACTTTGTGGGAACATATGACCACACAGATGGAACGGATCTGAGTATTTGAGTTGCGTTTTGAGGTCAAAAAACCCCCACAATGCTTTGACAGGATGTAATATTTAGCTTCTTTTTTTCCTTATTCTTTGACATTTATGACAAACATTCTATCTCAAAATTCAGTGAAGCTGAAAGAGGCCTAACTTTCGGGAAGTTCATTATTTCAGGCTAGGAGCTACTGTGCCTTTCAAATTTTTCCTGATTGCAGTACTACAGAGCAGTCTGTGTTTGGGAACAGAGACAGTGAATTTAACTTGATTATGACAAGCAGTACTGTATGCAGGGTAATACTTGTACCTAATAGCCTTCATTTAAAATGCACAACACTAGTGAGAAAATGCAAAACACTTTGAAATACAATCAAAGCTGTTCATATTTAATACTTCAAACAAGAGATCTAAAATGTTGAAGAGGTGACAACATATTACAGAAAATGCCAGCATTTAGGCTTGTCCAATTATAAAAAAATAAGCTTCTATTTTAGATTCTCTGAAATGGCAATTAATTGTGAAACTATTTCACAAAAGGACTTTGTGCCTCTGTCAGAGCATAATGAACAAAATAGAGATATGATACATTATTTGTGTATTTTCCAATAAGCAAGTGCTGAACCATAAACTGCAGAGCTTTCTGAGATGACTTTTCACACAACAGATACTGCAAGTAAGCTCAAATGCATTATCCATCACCCATTTAGAAGTACACTGAAAATATCACCATCAGTGATATCCTCAGGTACATCATCAGTGTGTCCTGCAGTTATGACTCTCAGTTCTGCAGCAAATTATCTTCCTTTATTTTGCAGAGGGGCAAAAGTAGGTAAATTAAAAAAAAAAAAAAAAACAGCATCAAACAATATTCAAATACTAAAACATTTTTGTGTATCCACACATTAAAATATATGTTAATAAGTCCCCAAGTACAGCATACTAACTATATTAACCTCAATAAAAATTTTCATGATCTGATCAAATTCCTGCTAATGAAGATTTTTTTTTTTTTTTGGAGACCTGAGAGAAAATAGTCTCTCTGTGAATTACTAACTTCTAAATATGTTTGCAGCTCTATGCACAGTGTATGACTCTGTAATACTCACACAAAAGCCAGCCCAAGTTTTCTTAGCAGACCAGATTCCACAACAGTAAACAGAGAATCTTTGTTGAACCATGTACAGCAACCTCCACCCAACATACTAGACCCTTAGGTAAAGCACAGTCAAAATAGAGATCTCCCTGATTTTTTGCCCAGATTTTTTTTTTTTTTCTAGTAAATTCGTAATGGAATGAAAACAAGAGTATTTGTTTGTACCATGCTTGTAAAGACAAGATCCTTTGGAGCATTATTTATGGTTAGCAAATAAACTGATTTTGCCTTTGAGGAGAGTATAAAATCACTGTAAATGAAATTCACTGACAATCAAATTATTTACCTAGTGAAAACCAGTAATAAGCTAATTCAAATCTAATTTTAAAATCCAACATAAAACAAAGTTGAAAGTATCTATTAAATTTTAGTCTTCATTTTAGCGCCCAGGTATTCTCCCAATTCAGTTTTCCAGTATCATGGACTCTTTTGAAAAAAGTGCATTTTAATATAGTCAGTAAGATCCTAAACCTATAAAATGGAAGATAGAACTGAAAAATACAAGGATGTGAAAAATTACTTAGGACTCACAGCACATATGTGGTTCCTACATGGTGCTACAACTAAGACAGTGAATATGATTACTGACTTTGTACATGAGATAATGCTGAAGAATAAATAAACTCTATTATATCTGCATTTGTTATTAATAAAACTTTTATAGAGGAAAAGAGACTTTTTAAACATCACATCTGGACTGCAGCTGCATCCATCTTTAAGACTCCAAACTCAGTTTCATTTTTGGAAAAAATTACACTGTCAAATTGGAAAAGACTTGAGGAAGTCCTATGACAGCAATACACCTTGAAAAATCATCTGACAATGACAGATGGAGATAATAAATCCATTTAGTTTATTCAATACAACCCAGATATTTCTTGATTTTGCTATTTATATTATTTTCTGTATTCAAAGTCTACAATATCAAAAAGCAACAGAGTACTGTCCTCAAGTGTAAAAAGCATAAAAAGCACTTGAGGGTTTTTTTACAGCTTTCTGAGAGAGAATAAACATGTTCAGCTGTAGTTGCACAGCTGTATTTCAATACATGAAGTATCTCTACTACTCTGAAAATGAAGTATTTATGATAAATACACTTTAATTTTCTTTTGCTTGTATTCAGAACAGCAGCTCAAGGGCAAAATATATGTACGCTTGGTTACAGTCAGCACGTGATTTAGTAACTCTACAGGTATTAATGATCATGGACATTCGTGCTTTGAGGTCCTTCCTCCATTTCTCTGTCATACTTTATATTGTGAATTTTAAAATTTTTGCTCTTAGTTTAATTCTCTCTGACCAGCTTTCTTTACCCACTCCACATACTGTATCAGCACTGCTCTTGGGATCAGAATGGAGATATCTATTCTGGAAGATACTAGTATCAGCTTTTATAATCTCAGTTAGAAGGTAAAATATATCTATCAGGGGCAAAAAGAAACCAAAAAAAACCCAAAAACCCAAGACATTCTCCATGTCAGTATCTTTCATGTTTTGGAACTCTTAAAAGTGAGCCCTGCAGAGCACAGAAAGGAGTAAGAATCAGAACATGAGAGCTCAATGAGAAAGTGTCAGATGTGGCCACTGCAGACATCCATCCAATAAACAGCCACCTTATCCATTAGATCATGCCATGTATCCATTTGGGGGCTGTCACATTGCATTTCCTACCATTTATTTATGTGAGGAAGGTAAGGGAGCAGAAAGTAAATAATTTATAAGAAATTCAGCTAGGAGAACCTGTTGGTGCTTTTTTCTCCCTTATATCAACTAGTTTATTTTTCTAGGAAAAGGGCAAATCTAGTAGGTGAGAAAAGAGAATAAAGGCAACTGAAAGACTAAAAGTCATGCATTCTACAGTAGAGGATTGTAATGGGATTCAGTGACATACCAATTTCTGTCAAATTCTCTTCTTTCTGCAAAAAAAGAGCATGGAAAATGCACAGAGGAGCCACTGTATACAGTATCTTCATTATATAAACAGCCTCATATTATTTGGGATTTCAAATAACAATATATTCACAGCCACTGATATAATGAAAGCATTATAATAGAGTCAGAGAATGCTTTGGGTTGGAAGGGATCTTAAATGTCACCTAGTTTTAGAACCCTTTTATGGGCAGGAACAGTTTCCACCAGACCAGGTGTCTCAAAGCCCCACCCAGCCTGCTTTTTTACACTTCCACAAGTGGGGCATCCACAACCTCTCTGCCAACCAGTTCCAGTGCCTCACCACCCTCACAGCAAAGAACTTTTTCCTAATATGTAATCTAAACCTACCCTACTTCATCTTCAGGCCATTTCCCCTTGTCCTACTTGCCCTTGTGAAAAGTCCCTCTCCAGCTCTCTTGCAGGCTCCCTTTAGGCACTAGAAAGGATTCTAAGGTCTCTCTGGAACCTCCTCTTCTCCAGGCTGAACAACCGAGCTCTCTCAGCCTTTCTTCATGGAAGAGGTGCTCCAGCCATGTGACCATCTTCCTTCTTCCCTCTCCTCAGGACTGATTCCAACAGGTCAACATCTTTGTTGTGTTGGGGGCCCCAGAGCTGGACACAGCACTCCTGGTAAGGTCTTACAAGAACAGAGCAGAGAACGAGAAAAACCTTCCTACATCAGAGGTGTGGGAAGCACAGAGAATGACAGGAATTGCACAGGAAAACTGTAACAGGCAGCAGCATACAATGCAAAGCCACATAGGTAATGAAAGTGGTAAAATCTCTAAAAAGATGATAACATTACCTTTCTGGCTATGCTTTCTAAAATTTCAACTCCTATGTTTTACTCTTAGTAAATGATGCAGCTGAGGGCCCATTTATTGTGAGTGTAAAGTGTGCATCCCTCCCTCCCTACCTCCTTCAAAAGTATTTTAAATATGATTAAAAGTGCTTGCTCTGAATTGTTTTGAAGTAAAAATTTCCTGGATAGGATTACATTGACAGTTTAAGAAACCAATCTTCTACAAAGCAAATTTTATCATATTAATACTAAATATTTCAGGCATGCAAACCTTATAAAAGCTCAAACAAAACCCACAAAACTGAGAGTAAGGCAATACATGTCATTGTGGTTGTTGGGTGTTTTCTTTATTGTTACAGTATCCTCACACAGTTTTTTTTTTTTTTTCATTATTATTATTTTTACTTTTTTTCAATACTATTTCTCCCGCATGGAAATTTAAATTTTGGCCGTCCATATTCTGGACTGAAGTGGATCACTTCATTGAGCTTGTTTTCTCTGAGCAGAAACCTTGTAGAAGGACAACTGAATTATTATTTCAAGATAATGAATGCCTTATAGAAACATACTTTGACACCAAAATCACTAGGAGCAGGCGCTCAAACACAACAGAATATCTTTCAGAATACATAAATAAAGTTCCTGAAACTACAACACAAAACAAATAGCCAATTCAAGGGTACTTCTTAGAATGTGAATATTTGCTCATTTGTGAACATCTGCAAATATAAAATGTATTGAAATTTGGTGATGCAGAGTAATAAAATCCAAGTTTACATATGAATTTATTTTAGATGCTTTTATTTCGGTATCTTCTTTCTTTATAAAACAATTGTTCCCATGTGCCTAAGTCCTCATAATTCAGGTTCACCAGACATTAATTACCAGCTCACAGTTTGAAATATAAAGCTAAAATTTTCAGAATGGGTAGTCTCACTGAATTCATGTAATGTTAAATCTTTATGTTCCTGCAAGATCTCTGGTTACATGCACTGAGATTGGGAAAAGGAGCTTTCCACTTTTCATTCCAGTGCCTCTTGCTGGTTACAAAATTTCCACTTTTCGAGAGTTGGTGTGAACCAATTTGCTTGTTTCAGCAGAGGGATACAGCACACTAAAGGTTCAGTGCAGTATTTAGCACCATAAAGTTACAACTTTGCCCAGGCATCCTGGAAAATCATAAAGCAAAGGATGGAGCAGGAAACTCAAGCATGTTCCAGATTAAACTAGTGCCCCCAGACTGGAAAGGCTCACTAATGTGGTTTAAAACTGAGATATGAAATTAATTTAGACTTAGAGGGCTCCTCACCATGTGGAGAGCAAGCATTTCTGATGGTACCTGAAGTGCAGCTTCCACTATGTTCCACAATGAAATCTATTTTAAACTCCCCAAACCCACTCTCTGAGCTCAACCAAGAAAGAGTAAATAGGAGGCGCTATTACATTCTTTAAAATAATATTACTGCTCCAGAGCAAAACACTAATGAAGACATAGACACACGTGGCTGGAATCCTGCTATCCAAATGCTCAATGATTCCTTCAAAGAATTTGAACAGAGTAATGAGGTGTGGCTTCCTTCTGCTAAAGCTGTATTGCCTTCTATAATCATATATTTCCATTCATTTACCAGCTCAAGCTATTGATACAGTTTCTCTTAATTTTATAGCAGTCAGAAAAGTACTACATCGCTTTTTGATTCACACTTGGAGCCATTTCAAAAAAACAACTTAACATCTCATTTACCACCCCATGGTCAATTTAAGTAATACATTATATAGTAAACCCAGCAGTCAGTAATTTCATGATTGAGTTCCTTGAGAATTTTGGGGTGCATACCAATGATCTGGACTGCTAAGACTAGATGGACCATTGCTGATTTATTACTATTAATTTTATCAATTCTGCTATAAAATGTCCTGGTGTTTCTTATTAGAGAAATCATCACATATGTACCCTATAGGGAAAGGTGCTACCAAGCTTTTCATGGAAAAATTCAGAATGGTTCATTAAACATAATCAACTTTTAAGATTCAAATGCAACAGACAAAATCACTTTCTCAGCCCAGCAGTGCACTCTTTGCTTCTCCTCTCAGGCTTTCCTTCACTGCTTTCTAAAGCATTTGTCAAAGTTTATGAAAACCAGATTTTCATCAGGCTAACTTATAGATAGCACAAAGGCAACCATGGAGATTCTTACTCATGTTATGAAAGAGAGGCAGACAACTGGTACAAATATTGCTGGTATACAAAATTATGTTTACTACATAGTGGTTGAAAAATGCATGAGGTCTTAATTTATCAATTTATGAAAGATCATTATTGTTATTGCAGGTGGGTTATATCTACAGAGAAGAATTGAGATAATTAAAGACCATCTTAGAATTAAAGCCACAAAATAAACAGTAACATTATGATTAGCAGTATCAGCAAGGAAAAAAAATAGGAATTTATCATTTCTGTTGACAGAACATCAATTCTTAATTACATTGTGTCAGAAAGGAGCCAACTCTAGTTAGTGACAACACCAATGAGTGCTGATGAGTCACCAGCTGAGAAGAAAGTCATGAAAAATATGGCACCTGATTATTAAGAGTACTCATACACATATTTATACAAAGTGATTATGTAAAAGTCATGCTTTTTTGAGGTTGATGGTGGTGTCAGTCATACGATGGAGAGGAGTCAGAGCACCAGGCTCAGAAAGTGTGTACTTCTCTCAAGTTTGCTTGTACTCTCTTCCAGGGGGATGGGCCTTGTTGAGACTTAAAACTTAACATCATTCTTTCACACTGAGACTTCGTGCAAGACAGGCTCAGGAGCCATGAGATGACACCAGGTAGTGGCACTTTCTGATGGACAATGGCTCCAGAAAGCAGGAGTTTCCACTGAGGGCCAGATGGGCACGTCCCTTGCACAATGCAGGTGACATGGGAATTCTGCCTTTGTCATCTCAAAACCACCTTTTCATCTAGGTCTGATACACAGGACTCTGTTCAAGAGAGTTAATGAAATTGGCTAAGCTCCAGCAAAATATCTGCTCCTACATTTCTCCCTGTTCAGAATATGTTCACTTCTTAGACAATTACTTGTTTTACTGCAAGGCAGTTGCACTAATAAACAAGATATTCTATCAGTTCCAGCATTACAAGAAATGTATGTCTTTTCTCACTCATACAAAATCCGCATCTGATCATTCCCTATTTTTCCTCAACTTTATTTTTTTATACCGTAACCTATGTTTTGGCGCTCAGTACTATTTTTGGAGTTCTATTCAATTATATTTAAAGCCCCTAGTCAGGATGAAAGTTCTCTAACTTCTATAAACACGTAATGAAAAGCAACCTTTCCTATATCAGCAGGTATCAAGCACAAAAAAGAAAAGAAAGAAAAAGAAAAAAAGGGTAGGGTAGTAACAAAATGCAAGAGGTGTTTCACAGAAATAGTACAGAGCTTTATGATCCTCATTACAAGTGAATTACTGGGTTGTATAAATAGTTCAACCTCTTATAGGAAATATAATGAAACGTTTTTAAATTAGCCTTGTGTTTCTGTTGATATACTTCAAAGCAATATTGGCCTCAAGATCCCTTAATGCTTTTTAATAAAGCATACAAGATGAAATAAGAAAAATTAAAAGTCAATTTAAATACACTTAAAAGATTTCAATTTGTACATGTTAGTGGAGTAAATTACAGTTAATGTGTTAAAGTTCTGGGGTTTGTTATTTCTAAAATGATACAATTAGCCTCCAAGTTCAAACTCAATGTTACAGTACAACTATTTTTAGCAAGTAAAAAATCACTTTACATCTACAGTTAATTGCAGTTAATTTGGCCTTTGAGATGTACCTGTTCCAAAGCAATAATGATTTTTAATGACAACGACAATAGCAAATGGATAAACTACTGAGAGTAAAAATGAAACACCCATGGAGTCCAAGAGTGTCCGTCTATTTTTATTTATCTTTCTCATCAAATTACAGTGCAGAAAGATGTTTCAGATTGATGTGTGAAGGTGAAAACACAGAAAGGAATCTTTCAAGCACTTCAACTTCTCATAATTACTCTTTACTTATCGCAATCAGTGAAATATGTGTCAAAAGCAAAACAGTTTTTTAACACTAAAAATGTTGTTTGGTAACTGATGAAGTCAACAACCAGTCAGTCATCATTCTCCACAAGCACACACAGCCCTGAAGTGATGCTATTGCACATAAGCAAGATGACCTCTGGAGTACCTTTCAGCCTCAGCCACTCTGGGATATCCAGCCTGAATTATGCTTTTACCTTTTACAGAGTTCACGTCTTGCTCCACTTCCAAGAAAACAGAGCTGTATTCATAAGGACTTAACAAATGCCTTAGGAGAAGGAATAAAAAGTGCTCTTTCTAAAGAAAGAAAATACTCGTTTTGTAGCTTCGCTTATTACAATTTATGCAAAGTATGTCATAAGTGAAATATCTAAGCAAGCATTTAAACAACTCATCAGAAGTGGCTAGGTAATCACCATCACTCAAATATCTTCAAAATTTCAATGACTATTTTAAAAAAATCAAAGAAAGAAAAATAGGAAATACTTTAAATAAGCTTTTGGCACAGAACTCAGACTAAAAGTACAGTAGGACACAAATGAGTTGTTTGTCCTTTTATCCTTGTATTCTCATCATCCCTTTGAAAAATTCATTTAAAGAGCAATGGAAGTGTAGGATTCCCATTTCTGTCATCAACATGGTCACGGAGTCAAAAACTCTCCACAAAAGTGTATTCAGATTTCCCATGTGGCTTCAGAAGCATTCCAAATACAATAGGATTTTTTTACCCTTCCATTCCAAACCACCATATGCACATAAGTAAGTATTCTGGATTTGGGAAGTAGATGGGGCTGGCTTTTATTTTATCACTTATTGTATTATTTACTCCCCTAGATCACACTTCACAGGTATTAGACATCAGCCTTGGTGAGGGCAGGACACTGAAAGGTGTGGGTGAGCCATAGGTGGTAATTCCCACCATCTTTCCTCTGTTTACTGAGGAAACTAAAATAGTGCAAACTTGAAAGGTTGATTAGTGCAGTTAGGGGCATGACATAAGCAACATGACATTTATGAACAATTGTTGAATCCTTGCAGATTCTACAAAACACATGAATCTGAATGTATATGCACAGTGGAGCCAAAGCTTAGTGATCAGGAGTGGAAGAGCTGACACAATATAATATTAAGGAAATGCAGAAGAATAGTTAATCACAGAAATTTCCTGATCATGATGATGAAAATGGATTGAATAATTATATTGTGGTTTTATGTATCTTATATGAGCAATCTGTCATGGCTATATAATGAAGAGTAACCTAAGGCAGAAGACAGTATAAGCAGAACTCCCGTGTTAGCTAGAGTTTGAGCAAGGTAAAATATGATGGATATGGGTCCAGATTCATAATATTTTCACTATTTTTTTAAGAAAATTACACAAAATAAAATTTTCAAATAATTTACTTGCTGCAATATGTAAAAGAAGAAATATAGAAATTTTTTTTTAATAATTTGCTTAGAACAATACAAAAATATGACAGTCAAAAAAAATACAGTCATGCAAAATACGTTGAAAACTCCCTTATTTTCTATGGTAAATACTGATTGTCATCAGATGCTAAATAAAAATGTCGAAATGTGTATTATGATGACCATTTCCAACAGTGCAACATGGTACAGCAGATGAATGGACAAAATGCTTATCCTGAAAAAAAAAATTGTCTGCTCCTCTGAAATAATTCCTTGTGAATTTTGCCAGCAGTTTCCAGTTATATATTCAACTACATGGACTTTATCCCTCACCCCAGTACTGGGAATAATAATTTTATATTTAAGTTATATTTTTGCTCAGTATAGGAACCCATGTGTTCCTACAGAACTAACTTTGTCATAAAACATTCCTTTACTTGGATGAGTTAACCCTCTGCTGCACCCTGGAAGTGAGTAATCCAGCTCTAGAACTCCTGGAAAAATTGAAAGAAACTGTAACAAAAATTAAAGTTTTTTTACCCACAAGTGTTTTTTATTGTAAGACTAAAGCCTAAGAGCAGAAAAAAGAAAAGCTTCTTAGATCCTATTTGCCCGAGGCTTAAAACTATGTACTTTAAAATTTGGGGTTTGTTATTTTATGTGGGGGGTGATGAGAGTAGGATGGGGGTTTTGCCTTGTTTTTTCTTATCTTCTTTGGATACTCAGTAGTCAGCAGCATAGCAGAGTGCCTTATGTCTCTTTTACTGCAGCATATTCTGCTCCAGTTTTATCATTAGCATAGAAAATTTGAAATACAATTTTGCACTCAGTGTTTAGATTGCTCTAGGCTGAACTGCGTTTGTTACGCTTTTGTGTAAAGCTGTTTTTGATTCATTGGTTAAATACTTGAAAGGGTGATTTATATAGGTGATCAGTTACAGCTTTAAAGTGAGTTAGTATTATATAACTTCATTTACTTATGTCCTAGATTACAATACAGATGTATTAATTATTCTATTACCACAAGCTGTGGGGCATTAGCTGTTATCTCCTGCTAATGACTCACCCCTGATAACAGACAATGATCATCAAAAACCAACCCCATGACTCATGAAATTATCTCATCCTATTGTGAGATGCTCCACCCAGGAGGGAGGAGCCAAGCATTCCCACCTGGATATAACCTGGCTTTGGAACTGCCCAAGTGAGCCCTGCCTACTGTGTTCCCAGAGGACAAAAGCCACTGCTGGACTTTCAGGTGGAGACCAGACCTTCCACAGGGTCACCACTTCAACTGAACTACTTCACTTGGACTGCTACCACCACCCTGACTAAGAGGGTGTCAGGTTGTATCTGACTTTGTCAGTGTTTTTTCTTGTATTATTCCATTTATTTTTAATTTTCCTATTAAATTATAATCCTGATTGTGATGTCCCACTGGTTTGTTTTCAAACTAGTACACACAGTTCTTCAAACACTTCCTGAGCTCTGTCAGGCTGGTGCTGTGACCACTGCCCTGGGGAGCTGTTCAGTGCCCAAACACCCTCTGGGGGAAGAACCTTTTCCTCTTTAGGGATCCAACCTAAACCTCCCTTGACACTACATTAGGCCATTCCCTCGGGTCCTGTCACTGTCACCACAGAGCAGAGATCAGTGTCTGCCCCTACCTCTTCCCCTCACAAGGAAGTTGTAACTGCAATGAGGTCTCCCCTCAGTCTCCTCTCCTCCAGGCTGAACAGACCAAGTGCCCTCAGCTGCTCCTCACACAGCTTCCCCTCAAGGCCTTCACCATCCTCGTGGCCTCCTTTGGATGTTCTCTAACAGCTTAATGTCTTTCTTACATTGTGGCACCAAAACTCCCCCAGCACTCGAGGTGAGGCTGCCCCAGCTCAGTGCAGAGCAGGACAATCCCCTCCCTTGCCCGGCTGGCCATGCTGTGCCTGATGTCCCCAGGACAGGGATGTCCCTCCTGGCTGCCAGGGCACGTTGTTGCCTCAACTGTGTTGAGAAATTGAGGAAAAAAAAAATTCTCACGGGTAAGTGAGGAATTCATTTTGCCCTTATTTTTTCAACCACAGGCACTACTAGAATTTAATAACTACCTAAAATAATTAAACTAGCCAATATTAAGTCACTAATTTGACTTCAAATTGCTGAAATATATGTCCAGAAATGCAGGTATTATTTTTAAGAAAGTTCGAACATATGAATCTAATAAGCATCTTTAGATATATATTAGATATACATTAGCTGTCCTGTTGCTAACTAATTTACTTTACCTTCTAAAGGCTGTTTTCTTTAACTAGATAATGCAGCTTTCCACATGAAATATCAGGAAAGACTCCATTCTAAAAAATTAGGGGGTATATTATGATACTTTTAAGTAAAATCTACCCCTAGAAGATAATAATATATCATTTGAAGGACATAATCCAAATTTTGAAGTGCCCAGGCCCAGGGAAAAATGTGCTTTAAATCATTATTTATTCTAAGAAATCATAGGACCTTTGTTTTATGGTCAAAATTCAATTAAAACTAAAACATATGCTCTTAAGAGTTCTTCAAGTCTTTATTCTGGTAATATTGCAGAGCTTCAGAAACAGTGAAAAAAAACATTGCTACTGAAAGAACGAATGAGTGGGTGGACAGGAGGTACTGAACAACTAATTGGATGGTTTTAGAAAATGTTTTGACCATTTTATATCATTAACTTGGACAAAATTTCTGTTCTTACTAGCCTACACCCATCAGCTGTCTTGTACTTCTAGAAAATCATTGGAGCTTTATTTACTTCTGTGATGTTTTTCAGAATAGTAGATCATTAAATAAAGATTTTTTTTTTTTAATACCGTGTTTTAAGGGATAAAGAGTATCCACTGCCAAGAGATTAAGACACAGCAATTACACAGGCATTTTGCATCCAAATAATGGGATTCAAAGTCAGATAAACTTTCCTTAAGAAGCAATCCATTTGCCTCCTGTCGTCAACACCATCCAAACTCACTTTTCCCTATCTCCTGGGGAGGATAGAAAGACCTATGACTGTAAGAGGTACCCAAATCCTAGGAATGGTAGTTTTCCAGCCACTAGCAACACTGAATATGTATTCTAGAGGGGCATGGGGATGGACACACACCCATACTCATGAGTGCTCATGTGGTCAGCACCCAGATGGAACCAGAAAAAGAGCAGAACCTTTTCCAGTCCCCACACAGCCAACACTTCTGTAAAACATGAAGGCAGGTGCTACATCACTGTTTCTCTCTGACCAAGAATGTTTTGGATTTAAAATGAGAATAATGTTGTTAACACACTGATGTTTTAGTTGTTGCTAAGTAGCATTTCTGTTAAGTCAAGGACTTTTCAGTTTCCCATGTTTAGTCAATGAGTAGATGTACAAGAAGTGGAAGTAGGAGGAAGCTTAGCCGTGACAGCTGACCCCAGATTGGCCAAAGGGATATTCCACACCACAGAACATAATGCCCCATATATAAGATGGGGGGAGTTGGCTAGGAGGGGCAGATCAGTGCTTGGAGACAGATGGGTATTGTGCATCACTTGTATTTCTTGATTTGTACCTCTCTTTCTCTCTCACTCTTGCATAATTATTATTATTACTATACATTATTATTAACCCTTTTGCATTATTTATTATTATTACTACTATTAATAATAATAATCACAATTATTATTATTAGTATTACTACTAATTCTCCTACTGCTAAATTCTACTTGATTTTAAATATTAACTGTTCTTACCTCAACCCTCGATTTTCACCTTTCTTTCCTGATTCTCCCTTCCATTCCACCCAGAGAGAGAGAAGGCATCAGCTAATGTCTCTGTGGTACTTAGCTCCTGGCTGGGGTTAAACCACAATTATGTCTCCACTGTTGTATGCACAAGGACAATGGCAGGACTGGGAACATATGAGTAAATATTGTCAAAGAGAAAATAAAAGTGTAGTCGTGCATTCTTTCTACTGCCTCCTCCAGGTCATCTTGAGGAATAATGGACAAATACTCTCTAGGAGCATCCTGTGCATTAACTCTATGCTTCACCATAAAGGTCTTCAAGACAACTGTCAGTGTTTTAGGCAGGTTTAAACTGAAAGTAAGCTGATTTCCCCTTTAACATTCTCCACAGAAAACTGCCATTTCTTTTTCACCCTAAGGGGAACCTCTTAAATACGATAGTCTGTTTTATTAATAAGATACCTAGATAATTTGAAAAATCTTATTATTCATAATTGCAACTTTTATCTGATAACTGCCTTGTTGTATCTTCCATTAGTTTTCAGAACTTGTAGTAAATTCACTCCGTTATATGCCTGAAGAACTGCAAATTAACTTTCTCATCCTTTTTATNCAAAGGGATATTCCACACCACAGAACATAATGCCCCATATATAAGATGGGGGGAGTTGGCTAGGAGGGGCAGATCAGTGCTTGGAGACAGATGGGTATTGTGCATCACTTGTATTTCTTGATTTGTACCTCTCTTTCTCTCTCACTCTTGCATAATTATTATTATTACTATACATTATTATTAACCCTTTTGCATTATTTATTATTATTACTACTATTAATAATAATAATCACAATTATTATTATTAGTATTACTACTAATTCTCCTACTGCTAAATTTTACTTGATTTTAAATATTAACTGTTCTTACCTCAACCCTCGATTTTCACCTTTCTTTCCTGATTCTCCCTTCCATTCCACCCAGAGAGAGAGAAGGCATCAGCTAATGTCTCTGTGGTACTTAGCTCCTGGCTGGGGTTAAACCACAATTATGTCTCCACTGTTGTATGCACAAGGACAATGGCAGGACTGGTAACATATGAGTAAATATTGTCAAAGAGAAAATAAAAGTGTAGTCGTGCATTCTTTCTACTGCCTCCTCCAGGTCATCTTGAGGAATAATGGACAAATACTCTCTAGGAGCATCCTGTGCATTAACTCTATGCTTCACCATAAAGGTCTTCAAGACAACTGTCAGTGTTTTAGGCAGGTTTAAACTGAAAGTAAGCTGATTTCCCCTTTAACATTCTCCACAGAAAACTGCCATTTCTTTTTCACCCTAAGGGGAACCTCTTAAATACGATAGTCTGTTTTATTAATAAGATACCTAGATAATTTGAAAAATCTTATTATTCATAATTGCAACTTTTATCTGATAACTGCCTTGTTGTATCTTCCATTAGTTTTCAGAACTTGTAGTAAATTCACTCCGTTATATGCCTGAAGAACTGCAAATTAACTTTCTCATCCTTTTTATAAAATTTAGTAATTTTCATCTATTAATGAAAATGAAACTTCATTAAATGTCTTAAAGTTTCATCAAATAGGAAGTATTAAGGTTGGTTCACTCCATCAAATTATATGATTCATGAATACTGTGCATAAAAATCATATTAAGTAGGAAGGCAGCAAGTCTGCAAAGGCCTTGCACTTATTCCTTCATAAATACTAATGTTCTTTAAAAGCAAACCAATTTAACAAATACTGAAGAACAGGTGGGAAACATTTGTGGTATCTTAGGACTGCCATTAAAGCATGACAACACTCTATTATTACTAGACATCTGTTAGCAATTCCAATAGAAAGTAATTAATGAAAAAAAATTCCTTTCCTAGGTTATTATATTATATTATTATCCATTTGGTTTAATGTTGATAGAAGTGGAAGGAAATTGTGGAGCTAATTACTACGAAGGTTTCCAGAATCTAACAGTACAATATCTGACAACAAATGAAGAGAATTCATGCTTAAAGGGCAAAGTAATAACTGTTTTCCTTGCGCCAGGAAAGAGGAACTTGAGAATTCTGGGGTGATGACAAAGTAAATTGCACAAATAAAAACCAACATAAAATGTAAAGTAGGTTGTGTGAACTCTGGAAGACAAAGCAGGAGGAAAGAGGCATCTCTGTTGACAAGTAAAGATATTAATTTTGCTGTCAGCTGTGATGTTATTGCAACTCAGGGAACAACTGAGGAAGAATGAGTAGATAAAGTATCTAATTCTATCAAGGGTGACTCTCTGCAAGTAATCATAAACTGCAGTGAGGAACAGTCAATCAAAATCATTGCTGTATATGCCTGGAGATTGTTCACCCAAAATAAAACATTAGTGAATTTGTAACAGGCCAGGCTGCACAAGGTTCATAATAAAAATGACTCAAGTTTAGAACTGCAAGACAGAGACAGAAAACTTAGAAGTGGACAAAATAGGTTCACAGAAAACACCTTGAGGCTTTTCCAGCAATTTCATACAAATACAATGTGTGGATTCTTCCTGCATGGTCAAAAAAGAATGCAAAGGAAGTCTTGCTGGGGTCTCACAAGAGAGGTCAGAACAGAGCTTAGGCATATAGTTAAAAAATCTTAGAGATATTAGTTAAACTTAGCATTTAAAAGAGTTCTAGCAAACCTAAAGACAGTTCTGGAACAGTGCTGAGAGACTAAGAAATGCAACTCATCAGCTCCTTCTATCTAGAAATGCAAACAAAAATTTGTTATAAGCCAGTTGCCTCAGCAACAGTACTACAAATTAAATGCTGCAAATACTTGAGCAGTAACTGAGGTTGTAGCCTGGCAACATGCTGCCCCTGAGAAGCTCCCTGCTCCTGACCTGAACCTCAGTGTCATGACCTCAGACCAAATGGACACATTTCCAAGGTTCAAACTAAATGAAGACTTCAATGAACAATAAAATAAAAAAGAAATTCAAAAGATTTCTCAGCAATCACACGGTACAGTATTAAAATTTATACACTGCAGAGACTGAACTAAACTTTCAAAATACAGGTCTGTGTACACCTGTGGGTTTTCTGCCCCAACCTTTTCTTGATACGGGATAGTGATGAATACCACAAGACTAAGTCAGAATACAATGGTTGCCAAAGGTGTAAGGTGATAGCACTTGATTTATGACCTCTGATGTCAAGTCCTGTGCTCACTACTCTGAGCTAAACCAGTACGCAACAGATCCATGCTGATTCTACACATATTAAGTAGAGAAGTAACAAAACAGAAATTGCTATAAATACATGCTATATATGCACATGCATATGTGCATTGGTATAATGCTGTAATGAGAAGTGCTGAGGAGGAAGCAGAGAATTCTGTACTTCAGGGAAGTATTTCAGTGCTACTGCAAATTTTGTAATACTTCATTCTGTGTATCCAAATTTATATCTGTACCTCTGGTTTATGTATAGCCTTTCCTTGCCTCCTCAAAAGCCCCGAGGTTACACCCAATGCTCTGAAAACTGAGAAACCCAAGAGGAAAAATCCAAAAGAAAATCTTTTATTTACATGCCTGGAACATAAAAAGTCGCTGTAGACAAAGACACCTAAACCATATTAATATCTACTAGAAAATAAAGAAAAGAGATGAGGGACTCCAGCTCCTGGTCAGTAATGGCTCCTAACAGCTGACTTGGTAAGCCATTTTACTAAATAACGAGAGTTATCAAGCCATTGAAAGTTTACTGTACTTGTGATATCTTTATAGTTTTACAGATATGAATGAGTTTCACCTTTTTTCCTCTTTTCACCTCGGTTGCTCTCTGTCTCAGTCTTCTAGTGGGGAAACGCCTGTTGTAATACCTCATTCAGTGCTGGTATGGAAATGGTGTAATAGTTTCATCTTTATGACTAATTTCCAAAAAGGGGGAAAAAAAACCCAAAAAAACACTCTTCTCTCTGAAAATCTATTTAAAAGACTATTACTTTTGGCTTTTCATAACAGTAGCATAAAAACTCTTTGAAAGATATATTAGTCAGAATAACCATGTCAAACTATTACAGCTAAATGTCAAAATCCACTAAAAATTGTCCTTTGATTTTTTTTTTCCTAGGAATGACATCCCTCTGCCATAAAGCAGAGTATATCAGCTGTGTACTACTTGTACAGAGAAACAGAAAACCCATTGAGTCTGTAACATCTGCCTACAGATTACAGAAGACCCCATCATTTCTGAAAACTGCTATTTTGAGACTGCAAAAGGTTGCAAGCTATAATTTCCATGTTTAGCACAGTGAGAGGTGATAAAAGTGGCTAGGTAGAATTTATGGAGTTTGTTCTGACAGTCTCTGTGCAATTTCCCATTCACATTATTTTCAATTATTTCCTACTTCATAAGATAAATTGTATAAATTTATGGGAGCAGACAGAGCACAAAGCTGTCTTTGCTCCAGATCACAAGGTCATGTTCCATAATTACTTAACATTACTGCTTCTCGAAGGGCCCATCTAGAGCTTGGGTAAGAAGTAAATCTTACTCCAATTTTTCCTCAACAGAGAAAAATTAAAATAGAGATCTTATTTTTTTGAGACTTCCTGCAAAAATTCACAGAAAATATTTTATTCCAATAAATGGCAATAAACTAGAGATTCTCAGTAAAATTCAGTATTCTAAGACAAGACAGCTTTTTGGGGTTTTTTTTGTTTTTTTTTTTTTTTTTGTAATGCTGTATTTTTGCAAAGGAAATGCAATTTTACAGTCTTTTCTAATTCAGGCAGAGTTACTAATGACCATTCCCTTAAAGAATCAGATAAAGTAGATGTATGAAATGGGTAGAAAGTAATCTGCACACTTATTCAATTAAACAATAAAAATAATATAGATAACACTCCAATATGTACCTCTGACTCTTTTTGAACTTAACATAGTAGATTGGTTGCCTAGGTTCTTACATATACCAGTAAAATATCACTTATTTTAAGCTGACACTTCACTATTAATCCTGCTTAGGTAAACCATATTAAAAAAAAAACAAAACCCAACCAAGCAAAAAAAAAAAAAAACTCTAAAAATTTTTCTTGTGCTATTTATCCCCCTTTTTGTCAACATAATCATGGATTACCTTATGTTAATTTCCTGTGAAATGTTTACCTCCTACATCCCTGGCATTCAGCAGTCTGAATTCTGCTTTAAAAAGACCCTAGAAACTATGCCTGGAAAGCATAGAAACACAGGAAGAAACTGTCATCCTACAAATAGAAGAGTAAGATGAGATAGAGGGAAAGGGATTGAGCTGACCCTCATGTGTCTCAATAGCCACCAAAGCTCACATCCTGACACTGAAAACTGCCATTCCACACTGGTGTGCAGACACATGCAAAAACAAAAAACATGGGATTTATAATTAATTTTTTTAAAAATAGATAGATTTCCTGTAAGTCATTAATATTTAAACAGTAATATGAACTATAGCATCATCTTACCAACTTTGACACATCTGAGTCAGTTTCCTTTCATCATCCTCACACATGAATCATTTTCTTCTCAGAGCAGCTTTAGAGAAGCTGAACTTTTGACTGAAATGTAACGTTTCCCTGCCCCACACAGAACCAAAGTAATTGGAAAGTTGCCAATTAATTGCATGCAACATCTGCCTTTAATGGTGATGTACAATGATGTTGATAACGAAGTCTCGCTTGCTGAGACTCACTAATTGAGAGTGTGTTCCTTTGAACTCCATACTACTTGTAATGTCAGATATTCCTGTTGAAACACACCCTTTAAAAGTCCCCAAAAGTGACTGTGGATGCTAAGAAAGCTATCTTAGACCAAACTGACTGAACATAGATTCCATCTCAACTCCAGACTCAGCCCCATCATCAGGTTAATTTAATTTGTGTTGTTTTCTTTATTGCTGACTGGGGAATAGTGAATTTCAAATTGCTCTAATTTGTTTGTATCTCAAAGTAATTTGAAAACAAAATCAGGGGATAACAACCTAGTCCGCCTGTTTAGTGAAAAGTCTTATTGCATATACCACTCTTTTAATAAAAAATATTTATTAGTTGCAGCATTGCACAGAGATCAACAATGGATTTTAGGGAACTTGCAATGGAAATTATTTCACCCTAAAGGTAATAAATGGATCAAAGTTAAGATGTACATACAGCTGCTCTTGAGTCAATATTTGCTAAAACCCAGTTACTTTATTTTGGATACTCATATTCTCTGTTGCCCCAGATGCTGTGCAGTGCCTGGTTATCATGTCCTCCCTGCCTCCTCCTAAAATACATGTAGCTCTGCAGTTACAGTCATTTGCTATAAAATACAGACTTCCATTTTGAAATTAAAAAAAGAATATAAAGAATATAAATGTCAAGGTGACCTAAATCTATACTCTGATGTATCAGCATTCCGCACAATAAAATCTGTTATTTTGACTACACTTCTAAGCATTGCTTATTACTAATGTAACTGGAGAGGCATTTCTTTTGTAAAGCACTAATTGGATGTTATTTCTGACCAGATTTTGGTTGCACGAAAATTATCAAGTAACCTTGAACATTCATACCTCAAACATGCACGTTTTGCTGTTTGAAATGTTTTATATCTCCAAGCTTAGGTCAATTGCCTTACTCTCACTACTTGTTTCAAATGTAGACATGGCTTTACCCAAATGCTTAGCATTTCTTAGCAGCTAACATGGGTTCCCAGTAAAATGATTGTCAATTTTAACAATGACTTATTGTAAGGGTTTAAATTACTTCTTTCAATTTTGCCAAAATTGACCACTCTATTCCTGTATCTGAAAGTCTTTTTCAACTGGAACTAAACACGTTTGAACCTTGACTTTAAATGTCTTCTGAATTTTATCAGAAAGTATTAAACTACAAGGCCCATTTTGTTGTGCAGAGATAAAACAGACATATGACATAAATGTAGTAAAGAATATTTATGCCTTATGTGACCATTTTTTTCCAGTTAAGCTGAAGAAGCTTTCCAGAAAAACCCCAACCTATTCCTTACCAAATTTCAGAGAATAAAAGCATTGATCAAACAGCACGCACCTACACCATCACTACAACCTTTATTTTCATTATGAAATACATGACAGTGTTCTAAGATCCACTCCAAGTAATACTGGACTTTTCACATGAAAAACTGTTCAAAAATATGATAGGGCTACAATGAAAATTAAATCTTTTGCCCTTGGTAAAGAAGATTATTACTTGGCTAATCACCTCAAATATTCATTTATTTTAATTTTTGCAACAGAACAGAAATTACAGGTATTTTGCTCTAATTAACTGCCACTCCAGATTTTCAAACATCTCCTTAGAAAACTGTGGATAAATAATCAATGAAGGAGGAAGAAGAAGGAAGTAATTATTTGGAATTTTCAAGTATCGGTGTTATGCCTCCCAAGAAATTTTTCAAACGTGACTGTACAAAAACAAATGCTGAAGTTCTCCCTCAATAAACAGCAGGATTTGGTTTTCAAGTTATTTACTCATGAAGAAGCTTCTCAGCTATTCAGGAGGAGGAAAGGTGCTAAAAGGACATATGAAAATTTTACTTCTCTAGAGAGAGTGCAACAATAAAAACATACTGGACACAATTAGAACTTTTACATTATTCCATATGTATTTACTATCCCAAGCCAAATTTCCAATTTTTTTGTGAGAATAATAAAAAACCACAAACAAACACAACCCAAAACTCAGATTGTAGCTTGTTTGACTGCTTAAATATTCCTTCCCAAATTATTTTGGTGAAACTTCTATAATTGATGCACATGCTTACTGAAGCATTCAGCATAAGACTGGTCAGGACACTCTTTTCACACTTTTAACCAGAAATGATGAAATATTAAGGATCAAAACTGGAGAAAATAAATAAAACTATCACATTTATCTTTGGTTCAAAGGAACTATTCGTTAGTCTTCATTAATCTCAGTATTTATGCCTAGCCATACCAGCTTTCCACCCACCTTCTTGTCAATTTTTCAGCCCCTACATCACCTATATTAGTCTATTTTGACAGAGGAATCTACACCAATAACCTTGCTAAAAATCAAAATAAACTGTATAACTGTATTTGCCACTCCCATTTTTGTTACTTTCATACAAATTCACGTGCCAACCTAAGAATCTCATTGGGACTTTAGCACAGAGATAAAAAAGGCAGATGAAAACAAAAACCCCAAAAACCAAAAATTATCAAACAACAACAGCAACAAAAACTCCAAAGAAAACACAAACCAAACAAAAACCCAAACCAAACAAAAACCAAAAACAAACCAAAAAAACCCCCAACCAAACAAGAAAACCCCAACAACACCAACAAAAACAAACAAACAACAAAACACTAATAAACTAAAAAGAAGATCACTAGGAAGAAGAATTAATAAAAACAATTTTAAGAGCATTCAGTGTTTTGGACAATATAATTCTACCCAGACTTTTAAGATGAATAACAACAAAAATACAACAGGAGGAAGTGTATCACATCCATAACTATTCAAGACTGTGAATGTGTCAAGAAAGAATCTTTAAAATTTATTCCAAATCCACAGGAGATTAGCATATAGTTTTGTGGTTTAATGGAAATACATGCTCAGACACCACAGTGAAAGTGCAAGGTCATGAGCTCTCTGTATTTTGAATAAAAGACATCTTGGCAGCAGAACATGCTGGAGTGTCAGAAATCCAAGTATTAAAGCCAGTCATGACATAATGAAGACGTGGAAATCCTTTGTCCTTCTTGCTAAGTATCAAGTGTTTTTCTGGTAATTTTTTTTTCACTAATAAACTAAGTGTAGGAGACAACATGTATCACTGCAATTAGAAACAAAAAGTTCAAAAGATAATTAGACAAAAATAGATCATCTTTTAAGAGGCCAGTAATATTTATTGGGAAATTTAAGTTGAAATGTTGAATTTTTTTAAGTTCCTTTATCATCAATAAATTAATAAACAGTGTGTGTGACAATTGAGCCACATTAAGGCCTGTATTTGTCATTAAAATACCTGCTGCTCAATTGATATGGTTTAGAAAAATAGGAAGGCAAAACTAAATTTTTTCATTACTGATTTTGATATTAAATTAGCACATCTTCTGCTTTAAATCACAGCTGATATTCAGCAGCTTCATTACTTTTATTCAGTATCAGCATTTTATTAAATGTTAATGGAATTAAATTTTAAATCAGTAAATGCATTTTCTGTGAAATTTTTAACTACGAGCTAAGGCCTTTTACTGCTATTTCAGCTGACTGCAAAATTATACTGTCCAACATTTTAAAGCAGAGATAATCTCACTTTTAGCTTTTAAATAAAAGCTGACCACAATTGCAGTAACTGGAGCTCATTACTTCTGCATTTTTTGTTTCACTTGCAGTCACCAAATTAAATCCAATCAAACCTTTCTCTAGGGTGATTTTACTATAAACTATAGAATAAAAAAATTGTACCTTCATGCAGACTTGGTTGTCCTAAGAAATTAATTTATCCAAAAACTTACAAAAAGTTTCCTCGAAAGAAAATACAATGAACAATAAAAAGTATGCACTAAAGCAAACTCATCCTTGGAAAGTAAAGAAGAAAATTCTATTAAAAATTCTTTGTATATTCAAAACTTGTATGGATGTGACCCCGAGCAGCATGCTCCAACTTTGAAGTTAGACCCACCTTCGAGGAAGGCCTGCTGTGAGCAGGACAGGCTGACCTCCAGAGGAAGTTTCCAACTTAAATTATTCTGATTCTAGACTTAGAAAAGGGTATACAGGAAAAAAAATCAGAACTAAATTAGAAGAGCAAGTATATCCTTATTAAGCTTTCTACCAGAACATAACATAAATTTGTATCAATTTCAGGACTTAAGACAGAAGGTTGTATACCGCATGTGTAAAGAGATATTGGAAATTAATTTTCCACAGTATTTCCCATTCAATATGGGTTTCTTAGCATTAGGTTTATCACATTCTATTATCAAGCTGTTTTCTGCAATGTATGACTGATAAAATTTTTCTATCCAGGCTAAATAAAGATCGCTGGGTCATGAGTCCTTGCCTGGGGCATGTTTTTATTTTTACTTACAGATAAGAGTATTTCTGTCAAAATGGTTGACTTAAAATTTTCACACATGGAGAGAGGAAGCAAAGTCCTGTGAAATGGAAATCACTTTGACATCATGAAAATAAAAAAAACCTGGAACGGAGAGCTCGAACATCCAGCCACTGCTACTTTATATCAGTTTACTGCGAGTACTGTGGATTAAAAAAAAATGCAAGAAAAATTTCAATAAAGACTTGAAATGTGGATTTAAAATATGAGACTTTTTAAATTATGCATCCCACACACAGCAAATTTACATCATAAAAATTTATCCAAATGCTGTAAAAATATTGTCAAGCCTGTAAGAATGTCTAATATAGTGGATAAATTCTTAATATTACTAAAGTGGAAAACTTTTACTATTAAGTAATTCAATTTTGGAATTCAACTGCATTAGTCAACATGAAAAAGGTCTCTACTATTTACAATAGAAGACATGTATTTTTACCATAGAGGAAGTTGTTAGCCATCACAAGGTAAAGATTGGATGTTCAGGATATTCTTTCATGTTGTAAAGAGTTGACTCATTTAATAATATTATTTATGACTCATTTAATAATAATATTGACTCATTTAATTTATATTCTCTTCAGGTATGTTTTACGAAAAGCCTATAAACATGATACCAACTGCCATTCGATTGCAAAAATTCACCAAAACCTGCAGTAGTGGAGTGGTTTTATCATAGCTTTTCTATAAAGAGTGTTTATCTTAGTGTGTAGCTTGTTCAGCACACGTGAGTTTATTTGGCTCCAGAATCACGCAACTTACTTCTTTTCCCAAACAGTACTGAAATAATAGCAAGTATTTTCCTTTTCTTCCCTAATATTCAGAGAGATATCTTGGTAGGGATAAGAAGGGTTTCTTTTCAAACATGAGACGCCCTGCTCATGAAAATGCTTCTCAGCATTGTAATGACTGAGTGATGTCCTTTACATAGACAAGCCTCCTAAGTGTAACACAAACACAGTACTGCAAAGAGAATGCTTCCTACTCCAACAGACCATAATACATGCTGAGAGCACCCTTTTTGTTGTTTTAGCTCTCATTACAGAGTGATAACCACACTGCTTTGTTATCCTTGTGTCCTGATAAACTTTAGTGACATAATCTCAGGTATTACAGGTGGGCTGAATTTAAATTGCTTAAACCAACTCAGTTCCTCCTCTTACAACAGCAGACTCTGATGAATATCCCCCTTTTGTGGGGGAGAAGCCTTAATTCCTATGTGATCATTTTGGGGCTTTTCCACAGTTTCTAACACATCGATAACCCTTCCATCTCTGCTGATGGATGACTCTCCATCCCCTGCATCCACAGAGATGGCAGATCAAAGCACCTCCCTTGCACACTGTCAAACACTGTTGTGTTGCTCCCACGCATTTCTCTAGTGAGCCTGGCTTATCCTTTTCCCCATTCAAATCCCATTTAAAGCTCTTTCATTGAGTCCTGCCAACTCCTCCACAAAGATCCTTTTCCCCATTTGAGACAGGTGTACCCCATATATTGCCAGCAGGCTCAGTGTTGTGTAAACTGACACACCATCAAAAATCCAAAATTCTTCTGCTGACACCCAGCTTGGAGCCAGGTATTGATCTGTTGTTTCTTCCCTCATCAGTCCCTGTCCCTGGAAGGATAGAGGAAAACATTGCTTGTGCTCCTGATCCCCTACTTAGTCCTCTCAAAACTCTGAAGTGTCTCTTGGTTGCCCTTGGACTTTTTGTTGCAGTTTTATCACTGCCTACCTGAAACATCAATAATGGATGGTAATCTGAAGGCTGTTCCAGGGTAGGAAGCTTTCTTCTTCCTCTCTTCAACCCAGGCCCTAGGGAGGCAACAGACTTCCCTACAAAGTGGGTGGTGTCTGCATTTTGAACCTTCTCTTCCCCCTCAGAACTATGTTTCCTGTAACAAGGACCCTTTTTTTTTCCTTTATGGAAGCAGTCTGGACACAGGACATAGCTTGAGTTAACAGCGGTGACATCTGCAAGCTGGATGAACCATTGTCCTCATAATCATTCCCTTCCATTTGCAGAGCCTCACCCTGATTGTGCCAGGGCACCTGAGGAGCTGGGGAGTTACCAGGGTGTCCTGCTGTGGATTTTGCCAGCACCAGAGCTGCTCACCTTGGTGACTCAGTTTTTTCACCAAGACTCCTATTAGTTTACCACTTGCTGAGTTTCATTTGCAAGCCACAAATTTTTAATGGGAAACAAATTAACTAGAACTGGCACAGCCACTTGGAATAAAAAAAAAGCATTTGATCAAAGACCCTGAATTCTCTCTCAGAGAATTAAAGATATAGAGGGGTATGCAGAAGTCTTACTATAGTAATTCCAAACTAGTAACAAACCATTCCTTTAATATACACATGAAGTGAACGTCTCACTCTCAGCTGTTACTGCTGTCAGGGGATATTTTGGTGGAATCAAATCTCAGATACAGGCCCTGTTTGTAGGAGGAAAGTAAGAAATTGCTGTCACACCTATGAAACACTTATAATGTCTTGTGGCCTTGTGTGCTGTTAAAAGCAGTGATTATTACTCTGAAACACAGGTAAATATTTTCTGCTTGTTTTCTTTGGGGTGCTTACATTTCATTGCTTAAAAGTGACATATCCACATGCTCTTCTATGGTTACATGCAAGTTAGTGGGAAAAACTCTGTAAAATAAATAATAATAAATCTGTCACATTTGCTGTTATTACATTTTGAGGCATGTAGTAAGTGAGGTTTTCATAGTCTCAGGACTCATTATAGGTCCAAACAGCACAACATGTAATCTCACAGTCACTCTGACAACATAGATGAGGGTTTTTGTTCTGTATAGGGATTTTATTTCTTTTCTGGAGGTTGTGCTGGTGCCTCTTTGAGACCTTACATCTCATATGTTATTCTACCAAAAGTATTTTGGGGGAGTAAGATCCCTGAACACATATCAACTCTCTGTTGCTCTTGCAAGCAATATCAAGAATAGCAGTGGTTCAGATTTAAACTTTTCAAATATCAGATGCCAGAGGGCTTTTCAGATCTCAGCTACTACATTTGCGAATAGATGATTTTAAGGTTATTGTTATCAACTTTCATAGCTCTTTAATCAGTACTTCTTCCCATAAGAACAAGAGCTCACAAGCAGGGTATGAGAGGTGTTTTTCAGAACCCTATGACTGTGCTAGGTTAGGGATGATCTGGTTTCCAGGTAACTCAGTGACACCAGTCTGACACCTTCCTAAACCTGATATTCAGATTATTTACCAGCTGAACACTCTGCTACCTGACATCATTGGTTGAGAAAACAGATTTGTAATCTCCAAGCCGACCATCCCTCCTTCTTCATTCAAACTTCACCTAAGTCTTCAGTTTGCAGATAGCTTATTTTATATATGTAATTTATGAACACTTGTTAATATAAAACTATAATTACTTTGCATAACTACTCCACAGTAGTTAATTTTCACACACAAAACCCCTCTGAGCATCTCAAAGGTTTATTGCACTGTTTAGTATTGTAAACTCCAAAAAAGATTAAATACACAAATCCTGTAGTTTAAAAGAGTCTAATATAAAAAAAACCTTAAAAGTCTATTGCCAGCAGGCTGGGGGGACACATTACTGATTCATTTCTGTTTGATTTTTGTTTAAGAGGAAAACTAACATAATAAATCAATATGATAACATTCAAGGTTAATAATATATAATGTGCCTTGTAAACAACTTAATTAAATGTTTTCAGAAAATATCCAATAGATACCAAGGTTGCAGTGTGTTCTGCAGAAGAAAATAACTCGGCAATCTCAGGATTATAGTACACTCTCTAAAATGTATTATAGCTTTACACTCTGATATCTTTACGAGTTCTCACAAGTCACAATTATGGTGAGTATCCCGAGTATTATATTTTTCTTAGAATTATGACTTAGTATTTCTATCACTTTTTCAGTCTTAAAAAAAATCTGGTCACAATCACTAAGTCATGTCTCAGATAATGGCAGAAAGACCACAAATCTTACTGTAGTCGCAGACCTGCTAAACCCTCCACAAGTGCTAAACACACAGAGAAAATATATAGATTTTAGAAAGGTCACAGAAGTGAAAACAGGAACCCTTGCTGATCACTATTTAACAAAACTTACTCAAATATAATCTGCTACAGTATCTTTGTAAGGCTTTGAACAGCATGACAACTGAGAAGAGCATAAGCTACTGAACATTCATTAATTAATTAGTCAACAAACTAAAAAGCAGGTATTTCTCTTGATTCCACACTCTTAAAAAATTGAGTCAGTTTTTCATTAAGTGCACTCAAAAGAGAAAAATAAAATGTGAGCTCCAACTACAGTATCTCAAACCATTATAATGCTGTGAATGAAACCTAACTTTTAAGCACAGTTGAATAATTTAATTTTTATTAAATTCTTTCTTGTACTATTCTTGCTGGTTTTATATAAGATATAATAAAAGATACTATTCAAGAGTGATCATGTCATGAAAACATGAAAAGCTTTTTTACAAAATTGTGTCCTGTATCCATTTTCACATTTCTTTAGTATTTTTGTTTCAGTGGACTATGATGGAAATCTGGAATTCTCAAATGAGAAGTTTAGTCCTTTCATGTACAGCTGTTAGTGGATTAGTCTGAAACTGCTATATTGGCCCACTTTCTCATTCTGTATCATGAGCAGAATGCAGCCTGAGAATGCAACAAAATATGACTGCAACTTCTGGTAACTTCCACCTCACCTGAATGTGTTTGAATGGACCTCAAACAAAGAACATCAAGGGATGATGAAACTTGCAGCTGACAGGGACACAGAAATCATGTCTGGAAGGAACATCAGCAGAGTGAAGGGAGAGAAAAAACTCTTACAAAGGACAAAACAGTTTCATCAATACCAAAATGACTAAAAAAAATCGTAAGTAATTTAGCAAAGAGAAACAGTAAAATTTGAAAGGGCCATATAGCAATTTTGAACATCAATACTGAAAACCAGTCTTAAGAGAAATATAAGTTTTCTGGAAAATAATTCATGCTCCAGCTGGTATTAGTATGGGCTCTGAATCAAGCTACAACAAAATACATTCCTAAAAAGCTGACTTCAGCTCTGGAAGAGAAGCGGAGGAAGTCATAAAAAGAGGCTGCTGTAGAAGATGCACCAACAGAGGACATGAATTTTAGGTACTTTGTTGACCATGAAACAACCCTCCAGTATATTCTCTAGATCCTAGATGATCTCTCCAAAACATTTCTCCGTCTTCATTAACTCTCTGATAGAAAAGTCACTTTCCCAGACTTCCAATCAGACTTCAGCAGGTGCTACCTTGGGTGTTGTGATGCTGAGTTACAGCGTTAATTTCCTCTCTGCAGATCAGTTTCTCTTGCAAAACACCTTCCCTCAACTCCTTTCCCCCAGCCACCTTCCCAGTCCCTCCATTATGCTAGTAAGAGGTCTTCACATCTTCTTTGTGCCACAATCTGCTGAGCTATCAGCTCAGACTTCCTACACCTGAGGCAAACAATATCCATTTCCTCCCTAAATCCCAGTCCTGGTCTACCTCAGCATTATTTCAGTTGGCATTCCAATCCTTCTACTGCTTTTGTTACTGCACCTTATGGTCCATCTCCAATTTTTTCAGTAACAGAAACAAACTGCTCTTGTTTAAGATGATGGCTGGATTCACCACAAGCATAGCAAAGATATATGCACACACTGACAGTTTGCAGCAATAGAGAGCTGTTATCACAAGCAAACAGGTACTGAAAAAGAAAAGAAAAACAAAACCAAACCAACCAACCAACAACAACAACAAATAAAAGAAAAACAAAACAAAAAAGAAATTCTTTTGTTCCTGGGAAAAAATGTGTTTGTCACCAGAGTTTTTGCAAAGCTATTCTCTATTATTTCAGGTGTTAAAACAGTAAAAACACTCAAACTCTCTGGAAGAACACCCTGTTCTTCTATTTCCATAATTATCAATTCCATAAGAATAAGTGGCGTAGTTTTTCTTGGTATGGAGTCCTTTTGTCCATATTTTCAATGCTGCACCACAGAAACACAACTTTCCTGTCTTTTTTTTTTTTCCCCTCTTAGCCAATTTTCCATTCCTATAATTTCCTGGCCTCATAAACAAGCTGTTGGTTAGCTAAGTGAGGCAAACCAGCCAGATGACTGTATGTGCAAGCATTTTAATGATGGTAACAAGTAGTAAGCAGTGTCGAGTTGCCACCTAATTAGCTGAGCTCTGAAGTGTCCCCTACATCCATCCTGAACCCCATGCAGAAACCAGCTGCATTCCCATCCTTCACACTGCACCTGACAAAGACCACAACCTGACTTTCTCTCTCTTATCCCTCTACCAGAGAAGGTAAAACAGCTTTAGTTTTAACTTGGGAAGCTGCTCCTTTTTCATAAGATTCTCAAAACAAGTTGCACTTCAAGAAGGAACATCAGCAAAAAGCTTTGTAACTTCCTTCATCCTATTGAAAGTCCAACGCTCACGTATGGCAAAGCATGACATGCAAAGGACATGCAGAGATCATTCCCTGCCGACCATAAGTATTAAAGAAAACACAGAAATACAAATTATTTATAATGAATAAAATGGAAATAATCTAAGAATATACCCAAATATTCAAATATTAGGCATAAATATACCCAAATATTCACTGCATAGTGAATATTTGGGTATATTCATGCCTAACTTCAAGTATGTGCACTTCACTGAATTTTACTTCCTCAGATTTCAATAAAGCGCCATGGTGTCCACTGGAACAAAAAAGGCCAGGAAATTTGGCAGTGGCTAGACCAGGCAATAAAGACAGAGGCAATTTTATATCTGTCAAAGCAGCTACTGCAGGAAGCTTGCCAATGAACTATATGGAAATTAAAAAAAAAAAAAAAAGGAAAAACTGTTTTCCTCAGATCATTAGTTAGATTGTGTTTTGGCCAGCTGCAAGAGAAAATCTGCTGCTATGGATCTCTCAACTGTTTTCACCTTTTTTTCTTCACTTCCTAACTAGAGAGCATACTAGCACTTTACAGATAAACTTCCAGTAATTTGGGAATGGACTGCTTAGCTATGGGAGAAGGATTCAAATCAAGCTGAGTCTCAGGGCTGCAGTTAAAAGGTGAGCCAGCTCAGCTAAGTTCAAATTTCACAACATAAAGATTTCATAAAACTGAAACCCAGGCTTCAGGTCAGCTGATCCCTTAGGGTTTGTGCTTTAAGCTTCTATCGTTTTCTTCTAATTCCAAGGCAGTCAACTCCTAAATATTAGATAAATTCAAAACAAAAATGTGAGCTTACTGAATCCATGGTAAATCTGAATCCAAATGTGCTTTGGTTGATGTAAACCAAATTTACACCAACTTTAAATTCTAAAGCATTTCAAGGTGTAGTTAAATACATTTAAATAACACAAGAAATGCTTTACAGGTACTAAAAGCAAAGCAAGCAAACTCAGGAAAACAACTGATGTCAATTATTTAGCTTATACAGAACTATGGGGGGAAAAAAAAGAAAGTAATATGCTTTCCTGCTCTCTTATAATGGTTGTGCATCATCTTAAGTGTAATGTATAAAGGGATAGAGAAGGAACCCTTAATGTACTCTACAATTAAAAAAAAAAAAA
>VZRM01004865.1:637804-725506 GCA_013397955.1 Grantiella picta
AAAAAAAAAACCCAAAACCCAAACCCCAAATCATTTGCATTGTACTGTGTTCACTGCAACATTAAAAGCATTGAGAGAGAGACCACTTAGAACAGAATGACAAACTTTCTACTTGTATTTACTCCACTCCTTGGATTTGGCATATGAGGACACACTTTCCCTTTCCCCTTCAGCCTTTACCAACTCCAGGTACCCTGATACGGTGTATTTATTTTAAGAATGAATTATTGCAGGAAGAAGCACTGCTATAAAGCTGCATGGAAACACTGTTGAACTCACTGAACTGTATTTTTCTTCCAAGAGGAAAATAAGTATTTCACTAATATAAAATCTTCCATATCTTGTAATGCTTCAGTATCCCATGTATTATTACTCCATTTATGGTTAATATAATCCTAGATAAAAACCCCATTAGTATTATATATAGAGAGAAACAGCAACTTTTAAAAGATTTTTTGATATTTCAAATCTTAATCCATTTTTAACTGCCTTTAACTACAGCTAATCATTTTTTCCCTATCTTTGACATCTAAGGTGGAGAATGTGTGGGGTTTTGTGGTGTTGTTTGTTTGTTTTAGCATAAAGGACTTCCTTTGAACAGAGCAAAAATGAAAGGGTAATTATTCTGCCAAACAGCTTTGATGGTCTTGAGAAGTATCTGGCATGTGTTTAAAAATGCCTGGCAAACCACTCTGCTAATTCACTGATCTGGAGCAGGGAGATTAGGCAGGAGGGAGTCACACACCTTTGTATAGCAGATGTGGCTTTTCATATACCTACGAAAATCTGTTCAAATTTCTGAAACAGAGGTTCAAAATTATAAATTTTAAAGGCTTATCACATTTTTAATACACACAGACAAGACAAACAGCTATACTTCTCAAAACCTCATTAACACCCTACTGTCCAGCAACGTAAAGAAATTAAATGTTTATTGGTCCAAGACTCCAAAAGCTCAGCAAGTCTTTTCCTGGCATTTTTGTATTTCTCCTGGCAGCTTTGAGCTCCCAGACTAAAACTAGGTGGAAAGCTAAGAGCAGAAAGTGTGCTTCCCACCCATCTTCCAACACCCAAGCTGAACTGAGACAGACATTCTATTTCAGCCGTCCCAATAGGAAAGGACAGTAGGAAAATGAGATGTGGTTGAGGAACATGGTGAAGCACGAAATTTGGAACTAGAGGAAAGAACTGACTGTTACTTAAGAGAGAACAGAAAGGAGTCAACAGACCGATTATCAACAGGGGGTCTTTGGAAGACAGGACTGAACTGTCTGATGGGTACAGACGATCAGATCACTCCAATATCTTCACTGTGTCATGTAACTCTTCTGCTAAACTACTGTTTACTACAAGTAAACAAGTACTTGTTTACTTGTAGTAAACAGTAGACTACTACAAGTCTGCTTTCCCTCACACAGAGTCCCACTTTCTTCTTCCAACTTTCAAATATGATTTTAGTAAGACTTGTCAGGCTTTAGCTCTCTTCCTTGTGTGATTTTTTCCCACTCTGCACTCAGAGAAGAATGTTTATTGCTGCAAGCTGTCAGAGCAGTCATGCATCATGATACAACCCTAAACTGAATTTATTTTTTACCCCATGCCATTTCCCCAATCAGTGAACAGTATAGATCTCTTGGCATCCAGCTGGACACAAAATTCAGGTTACACAGTAAAGCTGTTTTCCACAGTGCCCTTGTCTGAACTGTTGCTGAGAGTGGAAACCATGTGGCAAATGTGAAATGGAACAATAATTCTACAGATAGTGCTGCCCTGAGGGTTTGGCTTCTATCTCTTCACTTCCTGCACATTTTATCATATAAACCAGCCCCCTATAGATTACTATTATGTGCTCTTGATCTTCTGGGTACTGAATTTGAGGAAGTGTTGAAAACTCATTGCCTCTGTTAGAATCAAAGAGGATCTCTGTCGGAAGAGATAAAGTGCTGTGTAATAAAAAAATCCTCTGAACTATCAGGCACAAAGCATGACAGCCATAGAACCAAAAATCAGAAACACATTTTGTGTTTGCTTTTTTGTACTTCAGTTTCTCACCTGAAATATTGTCTCCACAATGAAAACTGGGGACTGTAAAGATGATGACTAATAATATTTGGGAACTAATCAAATATAAAGTGGTAATTAAAATTTTGTCATTAGAGCATGCTTTGATTAGGATGCAGTAAATAAAGCCTATGGCTACACACAGAAACGTGAGTACGAAAATGATGAAGGCAGCAATCATCAAGAAAGCATTATCCCTTCTGTGCACTGAATGAAGTGCAACTCCAAGGGGAAAAAAAACCCAGTATGTGATTCTCTGATTAAAAGCTGTGCCATTGTGCATGAGCATAGCGAAGAAAAAATTAATATTATGCAAGAAACTCTAATGGTCAAAATTCATAACTTTTAAGCCTTTCATCTCTCTACTTTAACAGCCCTGTTAAGCTTTTCAGATGTATTTTAGAAACATATACATGATAACAGGCCACCAAAATACAGCACACAATAATAAAATCAGAAACTAAAACCATTTTAATCCTGTGACATAGTTTGTGCAAATGTTACATATAAGAAAATAAAATTCTCTGGTTTTATTATGTGTTTTTATTATGGATCACTACAAGTGATAAAGTGATATCATAGCACTGAATGCAGGAGATGTAGAAAGATGAGTTTCTTTTTTGTGTTTTGTTGGTATGGGTGTTTGACCTTCCTAAGCAAAGAGCAGTAAACTGAATTTTCAGCACTGCAACTTCTGTTACTCACTATAGCGAACTACAATCTTGTGAACAAAAATGCACAGGAGCAAGGATATTAAGCTACAGGAACATCTAACCTATTTCTCTATTAAAACTATCTGTTTAAAATATTAAAGTATGTTTAGTTGGAGAAGACTGTTATGACTTTGCAGAATCAAGACTTTTGTCTTTCTCAGGACTTTCAGGATTAGTGTATATATACAAAAAGAAAATATTTTCATATAAACAGGCTAAAGAGAGACATGTTACATTAATATTAGGTGGTTCTTTTTGTCACAAAGGTAACTCATATAATTCTGCAGGTATTAGAAACCGCAGTTTTCTTCCTTTATGTCAAAAGACTAATTATTTTTTATATTTATTTACTTTTATGTAAAATCTTAGCATATTACAGAAACACAGTAACTTTTCATATAAAGTAAGTGAAATACAGTACTACCTAAAGTCTCAAATTAAAGATGAGGCAGTTCTCTAAATCTATATATTAATGCAGTTTCAGGTTCTGTAGAATTCTATTCAGAACCTTATGTTTGTAGACCCATTGGGTCCTTGTTTGCTGCACCTCGTTTACACAAGGCTCATTAAATTATTTAAGAGGTTACTCTATAGCTTGATCTGCTGAATTTATGATCTTTACATCAGATGATACTAATTTATGTAATGCTGGTAGTTTTATACATGGAAAATTCATTACATAAAGTTATCTACAGTCATTTTGTCAGCTCATGAAATGGTTTTGGTTTTTTTTCCTACATTATGATTTCTCCTCAGGATCTGTTCCAGTAGTAACTGCAAGTAAAGCATCTGTATTTGAACACTAACACAAAGCCAATTGCTATTCCCATAAAGTTAGTCAAAGAAATGAGCATCTTAGAATAACATGCCAGGCTTTTCCTCCCAAGCTGAGTGTTTTATTCCATTATTTGGTTCAGCCTAACTTTTCTCAGTTTAATCTTAGGAGCATTTATTGAGTTGCAAGGTAAGGGTGCGGAAAACAGCAACAAAAAATAGTATCATGATAAAGCACCACTGTTTCCCAGCAGAGTCTACAGATGTTCAGCTGTTCTTACAAACAATTCCTCTTGTGTTTTTGGAGCTGAGAGTCAGGAGAGGAACCTGCATTCAGGTCAGTTCCTCATACAGTACTGTGTAAAACACTCAGAGATAAGAAACACAATACCATAATAACAGAGTACTGCACTTGTTTGCCTCAGTGTAATTGCTTACAGGAGGAAGACTCAGAACTCTCCTTAAAGCAGTCTCAGCATCCTGATTCTGTCTTGCTTTAAAGGTATCTTGCTGGTCAGACTGATACAACCTTGTTTCAAGCATTGTGAGAATCACAAGAGTCAGCCTTTGTGAAGTGAGGCAGGTATGAGCACTCTCATCTCTGTAATTACACAACAATTATCTGTTACCTCTCCCAAAATAGACATATAATGTTGGTATTCATTGATTCCAAATCTCTGTCTGTGCAAAATATTAGAATATAATCAGAACTGCGAAATTCAATTTTTCAAGCTCGAATAAGTGTATTAAATTACTAAGTTATTTTTAAATCTCTTTATAAGCATTCTGTGCTAGATTAGCAGACTGCTAACAGCCTTCTTACATTTGTTATTAGGAAAGACATGAAGAGACAGGAAAGAAAATTGTTTACACATAGCAGCTATGTCAATCTCATCCATTTTCCTAATGCATAATGCTGATGACAATACCAGCTTTCTTTGCTATTCAAACGGAACAACCTAAATATTAGGCTGAGGCATCACAGAAGCAGCTTATTATGAAATGACAGTGCTGGAGAAGAAAGCTACTTTAAAAAAAAAAAAAGAAAAAAGATTTGTCAGAAGCAATAAATTAAACAAACAACTCTTCCCTTCAAAGAAAATATGCAATTGCAAGCACCATTACAAGTATTTTTAAAAGACTTTTCAAAATAGCAGATTCATCATCTGTCAGATCAAGACAAAAATTCCTAAACACTCCCTAAGTGTGTGATTGTCTTCTTATGTTCAAGCTGGCCAGCATTTCCTCAATATATCCTGCATTCAGTTACATGGGGATATATTTGTGTGCCATCAGTGAGCCACACAAACTTTCAAAGCTCCTGCCCTCGGGCTGTTAATGACATTTGGGGATCTCTATTCATTGGTCATCCTGGAACCTCATGGAACATCAACAACAAAAATCCCTGAGTCTGAAATTCTTTGTAACTTACATTATATGAGAATTCAAACCAAATTTTAACTATAAAGAACATATTCTGATTACAGTAAACATTCATGACTTGAACATGCCATCTTGCTTTTTAAACAGAACATATTTTAGTCCATTGTGAAAAGTATTTAGTGAGATCATAAAAATATTAGCAATCTAATTATTTTCAAATATAAGGGATACTATTAATAATCTAAACAGCTGCAATGTCAGTGGATTTAATTAACAGTTAAAAATATGAACAACAGGGAGCAAGGCAACATGCTGTTTCCAAAGATGTGCAAAATGAAAGTATCCTCTCCTTGTACCTGGAACACTGGTGACCCAAATTTGCTCTAGCTCACTGCACAAGACAGGCAGAAGCCTATTTCAAATTATTGGAAGGATGCAAAGAAATTTTCATCTTCTTTCTCTTTTAAACCAATTCAGAAGGCAGATGCCAGTCCGTGTTCTTATCCTCCTGAGCCTACCTGAGCCCAGATGCCAATCTGCCTTGCCTGAAGTTTCTCAGGATGACTGAGAACATCTAGATCAGACCTGGGGAAACAATCTGTGCCATGAGCCTCCTCAAAGGAAAGCAGCTTGGCTTGGATTTCTCCAGCCAAGATCTGAAAGTTATCCTTCACTTCACTAATACAACCAAGTGTTTACAAAGGTTTTCACTGGAAGACACAGTTAATGATCTTATCTTGCATGAACAATCAACACTGAGAGTTACTCCTACCCAATCTCCTGGCCATTTTTATTAAAAGCACATATATATTATAGAGAAATAAAGAGGAAAGTCTAGAGATTGCTTAGGTGATGCTCTTCCTGGATGACATATTTGTAAAATTGTTATTCAAGCTGAATCTTGAAGGTCTAACAAAAATACCTCTGCCCCTTTGCCTCTTCAGCTCCACAAATTTTTAATCTTTCTTTATCTTTCTTTCTAAGACCATAAGATGTAAAACGAACCATTTTAGCCATTTTATTTTCTAGAAACTGAGACTAGGAAAAATAGATCCTGCTTTACTTTTTAGAAGAAGAAAAAAAGAAAAACAAACCCTGACATTTGCCATCTGTATAATATTGCTAAAACTTTCTTTCTACCATGTTTAAGAACCTGTGGAAAATTGGAATCAGGGCAGTTTCTGCTGAAGAACTTAGTTTTCCGCAGTGGGCAATCAGAAAGCACCATATTTGCTTTTGTTCTGTGCCTTTGCAAATCCTAAGCCTACCTGCCAAGTTTCATGGTTTTAAGCAAAGCACATTTTTCATGTGGTTCAGAATGCTCAGTCCCCCAGCTAAGTCATTATTACTTATTGCTTTTATGTGCCCCAACCTTCTTGAAATGACAGCCAGTTTGGACAGTGAGCTCTGCCTTCCTTGTGCCTGACGATGCTGGAACAGATGAATGGGAGGCACTCCCGGCTGTTAGAGCTGCCCATCAACGTGAGTAAACACTGCAGGAACTGATGATTATTTAGTGCTGACAGCGTTTGGAGAGAAATACGCTCCAGGCAAATACGGGAAAAAGGATATTTTTAGGATATTACACAGATAACTTCTGTGTGAAATGGGTCTTTCTCACCACAAGAACTTTCCACAGTCAATACTCACCTCAAACAGTTTGGGTTAATTTGTCAGGCAGCACAAACCTACTGGCTACTCGATTGTTAAGTATCCTGATGGGAAAATCTAAGTTCTGCGTGGTGTATTTTAAAACCCAGGGCTGGCAATTGACAAAAAGCAAAAACAGTTTCACATTCTTGACTTTTGTTTAACGGAGGCCCTTGCCTTGGTAAATCACCAAATAATATTAACATTTTA
Source organism: Grantiella picta (assembly GCA_013397955.1). Classification (NCBI taxonomy): domain Eukaryota; kingdom Metazoa; phylum Chordata; class Aves; order Passeriformes; family Meliphagidae; genus Grantiella; species Grantiella picta. The sequence goes on from VZRM01004865.1 coordinate 644,596, forward strand.
GCCTGAAACTGAATTAGGTTGACTGCAGAACATTGTGTCTTTGGCTCCTTCTGTGGTCAATGCAAGCAGTTACTTCTAATGGTGTTAAAGCTCAGATAAAAATGTTAAATACAGGAGTCAATTGCAAGGTCATTACTTCTTTTTCCAAAGTAATGAAAACAAAGTACTTCATGCAATATACAATTATAGGTTAATGACACAGTCCTGCAGAGTGGCTCTAAGGCCTTGTTCAATTTAAAATACTGATTTAAACAATTCCAAAGTAACATTAGATGTAAATAAAAAGTGTTAGTCACAGTTTAAATGTTATATCAAAGCTACATATGATTAAAGAAAAAATGAATAGGCAATACCTTTAATGCAAATATTTCAATGAGAAATTGTTCTAAGCCAGTATGAAAACAACACTCACTAAAACCAGCTATTGCAAAAGCAGAGTGAGAATCAATCTCATAAAGCAGCATCTGCCTCATTCACCTTGGAATTTCTGCAGTATGAAAGGACATTACCATAAGACAAAACCCAACAAATTGGGAAATTTTGCCAGCACCTTCTTTACAATTATAGGTTGCAATGCTATATGAAAATAACCCATAGCCGTACTGGTTTTACAAAACAAATTTTTCCTCACACTATATGACTCATTTCTATCACAAAGACCCACACAAAGTTCCCTTTCCAGTATCTTCAACAACAAGAGAGAAGATGGCAGCATATATTTCATGGTGATTTTGATTTCCATGGAATTAAAAATTAAAAATAATTTCTTTCATGTCAGTACACCAGCATTTTTCAAACACAAAAATAACCTAAACAATCATTAAAAATTAAAGTACCAGAAAACCAAATTTCTGAGTAGCGGCAAGCTATAGACAATAAACAGACAAAAATAATATATATTTACATTGCTGAAATTCACATCCTTCAAACTCTGCCTGAAGTTCTGAATTTAAATAGAAAAGCAAGAAAATGAAAGAATGGAATTCAGGGTCTCTCTGGGCCAAGACCAAGCTGTGGTGCACAAGTATTTTTTCATCAGAATCAGGAGCAAACTCTGACCTGAGCATTTCATGCAGCATATTTAGAAGGTACTTTCATTGTAACAGCCAAGAAAAAAGAAAGACCTTTTATGTACACCATGTTCTTTAAATATGCCTTAAAACTCAGAAACTTTTGGATAAGAATGGGTAACACATTGGTCAGGAACAGCATCACAGACCTTTTTTTTCCTGACATTCAGCAATGTCTCTGGATATGGTTTCTGGATATGTTTCAGAAGGGTCCTGTCATGACACAGAAGATTCTGGCAATTGCTCAGCACCAACCCAAAGAACAGTGAAGAACTAATCACTTTTACACCCCCTTTCTGTGCCTTCAGGCTCTCCACAGCCCTACTACAGATAGACAGTGTGTGCTCAGAGAGGATTTAGTGGCTGAAGGACTTGAAACGGAAAACTCCATCAGAAAAAGGTACAAAATCCTACAGGAGAGAACCTGGCAGGCTAGCACAGGCCAGGGGTGGTCAGGACTGGTCAGGTGCAGCTGTCACTGTCACCTGTGCTAAGGGGAAGACAGCAACTCAGCCACTTTGAGAAGCCACCCCTGGGAGCCACTGGGGAGGACTCTTCCTCACCTACATGTGTCTGCCAGGCCAGCCCAGGCTCTCTAGGGCATTTCCAGTGGTACTTCTGCTTAGCTGAATAAATCCTGAGTGCTAGCCATTGCACAGCTTTTTATATGTTAAAACCCATATATATTCTGCTGTGCAGAGCACCTGTGGAAATGTTTGAAGAAAACAGAAACTGTGGCCTCTGCACACTGTGTTCTGTAGAGAAACACCTCATCCCAAACAAAATCTGCCCCTGGAGATCCCTCCCAAGCATACTCTCCCCACTCTCACTCACAGAAGTCATCCTGAGATCATGGCAGTAGAACTGAAGTTATGCAAGACACTAACCCTAAAGCAAAATTGCTCAAACAAGATCTGTTTGGAAAAATACTGGTCACTGACAAACTGGGACTAAAGCAAAGGGAGATGTGTCTGTCTGAGCTTTCCCAAAGTCCTGTTGGATGACACAGTAGGAGTTGTGTCCTTAGGAAAACACCAAAGACTGTTTGCCGCCACCCGTGTGACTGAAGGATACACAAACCGCGGGGAAACACTTTTACAAATGAGCAAGCCTGCAAGACAGATGGCTGCGATAAAGGCAAAAGAGTTGTACTTGTCACTGTAAGCCAACAGCTGTAAAATGTAATATTACTTCTATCCACGCATTTCATCTGTTCGTAACAAAGTAGATGTCATCAGGTTTATGTGTGACAACATTGATTTTTAGTCAAAACTGTAACATAGTTAAGTCTTTACATCTCGGAAGAATGTGATTTTTTACTTCAAGTGATTACACAGTTTCTACGCTTTCTTCATGGTCTCTTTTTTAGTCTCTTTTGGTCTCTATTAGAAAGCAGCGCTACATGTCTGTTCCCCCCACACCAGCTTCTTGTGATGCAAAAAATTGGAGGGATGGGGTTGGAACCACACTGGAATGTAAAGCCTCTTTTTTAGCCTCCTGCCATTTTATTTTTCATCTATTGTAAGGCAAACATCAGGATGGTTTCTGGAAGCATAGAAACTACTGGGCAACTGCAATTCAGAAGCAAGAGAAGGAAGGCAATATTAATGAATAAATAGAGAACCAGAAACTTTTAAAAATAACTATAAATTTACTCCTTAATATATAAACAGAAAGTACGGCTTCAAGACCGGAAGCCTCAGGTCCAGCCCATACTTTTCAACAATGACAAGAAAAATACTGTTTAAAAGATAATCAGAATTTTTTACCAGAGATACTGATATCTATTTTTGACACTTCCCTGTCAGAACAGATAAACAGTAAATAACAAACACTTAGGTTTCTGCAGTAGAATAATGAAACAATCTCTACTGCAAAAATACTGTAGTACCTAATTTGTTAAAAGAACTTGAAGAAAATTAAAATTAACCTCTCTTACTGGAGTTCTCCTGTAGAGAGTTAAAACACACTGACACATCATGTTTTTATATACTTTGTCTTTTGATGCAGGAAGTTGCTAAGTTTTTTGTATAAGTAACTTATTTTTCAGTTTTCCATGCTGCTGTTCTATGTATCTGTCCTTTCCCTTTCAAATAGCTAATTAAAACAGTCAGTTTAGACAAGGCTTATTTAGGATGTCCTTTCCTCACTTTGATTAATTCTCTGAAGCAAATATGTAAGAATTTGGTTCCCAAAACCCAAATTTCTGAAGAGGTAAAAAAAAAATAAATAAAAGAAGCATCACTCACCATGCACACACTTCATTTTCCACATGCACCAGGAACTCCTGAGTGAAGGCCAAGAGGAAACCAACCACTAATTCTGTGTTTGGGGCACTTTAATGCATGCTGAGCAGGCAGTACTCTCCTGCTGCATGGGAAAGCTGCCAGTGAAGCACCCTCTGCCCAAATACAGAAGTAAACCTAAGCCCAGTGTTCAAGCATGCACAGAATCACACGGAATAAACTGAGTTGGAAGGGACTCTCAAGGACCATCAGGTCCAACTCCTGGCCCTGCACAGCACACCCCAAAACTCACCTCATGTGCCTGAGAGCATTGTCCAAATGCTTCCTGAGCTCTGTCAGGCTTGGTGCTGTGACCACTGCCCTGGGGAGCTGTTCAGTGCCCAAACACCCTCTGGGGGAAGAACCTTTTCCTGATATGAACCTAAACCTCCCCTGACACAGCTCCAGGCCATTCCCTCAGGTCCTGTCACTGTCACCACAGAGCAGAGATCAGTGTCTGCCTCTCTCTTCCCCTCACCAGGAAGTTGTAACTGCAATGAGATCTCCCCTCAGTCTCCTCTCCTCCAGGCTGAACAGACCAAGTGCCCTCAGCTGCTCCTCACACAGCTTCCCCTCAAGGCCTTCACCATCCTCGTGGCCTCCTTTGGATGTTCTCTAACAGCCTAATGTCTTTCTGACATTGTGGCACCCAAAACTCCCCCAGCACTCCAGGGTGGGCTGCCCCAGCTCAGAGCAGAGCAGGACAATCCCCTCCCTTGCCCAGCTGGCCATGCTGTGCCTGATGTCCCCAGGACAGGGATGTCCCTCCTGGCTGCCAGGGCCACTTCAGGGCTTTGCCTACAGCACACGACCTTGCCTTGACCATGCTACTGCTGTATCTGGCTCTCCGGAGAAAGTAATGTTATTTATGCTTCACAAAAAACCTAACAGATTTATGTTTTATCTGAAACATGGCATCTCATCTATCATTCCCAACCCATGGCAGAAAGTATGATTTCCATATTTCATCTGCATGCTTGTCCCAGGAAAGTTTGGCAAACTATTTTTGGGTCTTTTGCCATCTCCTTTTAACTGAGTATGTATAGGAAAGCATGGAAATCTTTTCACTGAGTGTATACAGCAAGACAAAAGTTTCACAGAATATTTTTCACACCACCTTCAAGGCTAGAAGGGCATTAAAAGGAGGAATTGATTGCCACAAATTAAAAAATAGGAGGGAAGTGCCTGGCCATGTATTTGCAGCCTGGTTTTATTTACAGTGACCAAATGGTATCTATAAATATATATAAATAAATGGCATCTATAATCCTCCCTGTTGAGGATTAACACTGATACCACTGATACTCACAAAAAACACAGCTCCTTCTTCCTATCCTGGCATTGCATATCCTATCCTGTGTGTCCTGGCACAGCTTCCCTCCCACCAGAAATGCCCCAGCAAGAAATGCCCCTCAAAGACAATGCAGGATGAGTACTTTCCACCATCCAGAGGCTCTGGGAACAGCTGCAAGAACTGTGCCAACATCCTTCCCTCCCTCCCTCCCACAGAATGGAGCTGTCAAAGTGTCTCACAGATCATGGAGAACATGTGTATGCTGACTGCTCTTAGAGAGAGCTCCCAATACAGGTTCCACTGACAGCCTTACTTGCATGTATGGGACAATGTTGCCTTCCATTTGCCTCATGATATAAGCTGAAAACAGAATTGTGATCCATTCCACATCCTGTGTTTACTTATTCCTAGATAGCTGTGTTATTTTACATTAGTTTCTATTCAGTCTATTTATTCCTGGTCATTGCTTCAACTGGGAAAAATATATTTACTTCAAAATCTTATCCTCCATTCCAAATTGCTCGTTGCCACAATCTCCATAAATTTGGTATCATTTAATATCAGTATTCTCTATTTCCACTGTTCAAAATGCTGATGAAAATAATGGAAAAAATCATGCAATACTCATCCAGTACATCTTTTCTAGCCCAACTCTGCCACTCAGCTGGGCTTTTTCTTGTTTTACCTGGCCTACGCTTTCATAGTTTAGTGAGGAAAATATTAGTTGAGACAAATTCAATCAGGATACCAAGGTCATTATTTATGACTTCTACAAGTCATATAACTCATGACTTACATGGATATGAGCAACTCATACCCAATTCAAAATTGTAATTTGCATTACCATAGTACTTAAGAATCAATCTTGACCCAGAAGCTCACTGGGATCGGCACTGGATAAACATAAAGAAACACCAGGGGGTTGCTGACCTATAGAGTTCACTACTAATAGAGACAGAACAGTGCACAAAGATGCAATAGAGCAAAAGGTGAAAATAAGATGAGCAACAACATATCCCAAAGCCTTGGAATGCATACCTGAAAGGAATTATGCAAAAAACAAACAAACAAACAAACAAATAAATACCAAATTCCCAAACACTGGAAGGTGTTCTTAAGAAAGACTTTAATGTATGACAGACAAGTAGATTTGTAAAAATGTGTGTGGAGATTTTACGGTGTAAGAGGCAAATCAGGTAGAGAATAGAAATTTATTAAATTGCTAGTAAAACCTCTATATAAGAGGTTCACTCTATTTCATACTTATTATTTAGAGGCCAGAAAGGGCATAGAGAAGATGAAAAGGGTCTTGCAAGCAAAAACCTGCATTCATAGTGTATTTGATGCAGTTAGGGAAACGATTACCTAAAAATGTATACAAAGTCTTCAAGTAACTAGGAAATAACTAATTTTGCATAAGACTAGACTGTTTTTCAATTTTTAGCCGTTTTGAAGTGCTCCACATAATTTCTCACTACTTCGTTCTTTCATTCTGATTGTATGTCATGTTATGTTCTAATTACAATGCTATCGGTACCGAAATATTGACTACTTCTGCAACTGGCAGAAAAATGCACCTGAATTTGCTCACATCCTCTGAGAACTAATTTCCCATGTTACTCCTCCTCTTAAAAAAATAAACAAACAAACAAAAAAAACCCAACAAAACAAAACACAAAAAAAACCAAAATAGAAAGCCAGAACAAAACACATCTGCTCTGATTCTCTGGGGGTCTCAGTCCTCACTGCTGCCCTGTCACTGCAAGGTCATTGGTGGTGCCTCAGTCACCACTGAAGTTTTGTCCTAGGAAAACAAGGGTTAAAGTTAATTTGATATCTATTATCTTTTTTTGATCTGTATTATTTGATCTGTATTATTTGATATCTATTATTTGATATCTATTATAAACCAGATACAAAAAAGTCAGGCACAATATTAAAACATATTTTTAGATTATATTTATCACCAATACATTTTCTCAGCTTCTCCAGTATTTCAACTAGGGTTTAAGGGACATGCATATGTTTTCATATTTAATTTATATGCCAAGGAATTTTTGTTCTGTGATTGTTCATTTTTCGGTTTCAGGAGGTAATTCTGTGCATTCAAGACCACTTAAGCTTTCCTCTTTCATGTCTATTCCTGAACACTTTCAAATACAATTCTTCACATCTTTATGATGAGCATGTAAATTGTCTTCTTATAGCCTGAAGAGAAACGAAGTTCAGCAACTCCTATTATTTCACAGGGAAGTTCAAAATAGCTCATAAATAAATTCCATTATGAACTGCAGGCCTCAACATACAGGCTCATCATAGGCAAAAGTCACTATCAAAATAACTGAGAAATATTTGCACATGTGAGAAAGAACAAAACATAGAAAGAACATAACCTGAGAGGTCTAATTAATGGAATCACAGGGAAAAATCCTGTAAATATTTTAATAAAATTTAAAATCCTAAACCACCAGATACATACATATTCTGCCTTTTATTACCTGCAAAGACCTCTTACAAAGCAAGTGTGCTTGCAGGACCAGTAGTATAATCAAGTTATATTTGGTTATAGTCTTCTTGGCTTTCCTTTTTTCTCCTACAAAATTTTCCTTTTCCTCCTTTCAGTAGCTGCAGTTATTTAATTTATTTATGACTATTTAACCTAAAATAACAAAATTTGAATTGTTCTACATTGTGACTACTTTTCATCAGGTATCAGATTCCAAATTTATCTCTACCATATTATAACTCACATTATAAAGTCATATGAAACAACTGCTTGAAACAGTGACCCACGATATTGTAAGATTCATGAGACGTTTTGTAGCTTGAATTATGTCAAGCATCTTGAAATTATTTAGAACAGACTAGATATGTCAGCCTAAAAGCAAACTGTAGCATCACAAAATGCTAAATCATCCTCTTTTGTTTTCCAAAATGTGAACTTTTCTATGATCATCTGGATTTATCAATGCTACAAAGGGAAGAAAAGTTATTTAACTTTATTATGGGAGACACTAGTAAATAAAAAGACTACTTTTCATAGTTTTCTGCTTATTTTGAGAGCTTTATATGTAGTTCATATATATATATCCATATCACATACATCAGTGGCAGAGCAAACCAAATATGCAATATATCCTTTCTCTTCCGGTATTTTCCAAGTGTGATTTCAGATTATGGTATAGCTTTTAAAATGGCATCAAATTGCATATGTGCATATTGTTAAAATTGTAATTGCTTTCACAAATTGTCCCACTATCATTTGTAGATAAGAGATGTAACAATGATGACAGTTTCTTCATTTAGATGAAGCATGTGATACCAATGAAAGTATTAACATTTACGGAACATTTGTATCGAGAAAATAATGTTAAATTGCATTACTTATACATTCCTTCTGTTTATAATTAAAGGGAAATTCATGGATGCACAAGATCATATTCTGCCACCGGTGTATTCATTAGCAATACAAACATTAAGATAATTACATAATAATGCATTCTTCACTGGCAGTTAGTAGCAGAAGAGAAGATTCCAACTTTAATTTTCTTATATTGCCATAGTTATCATAAGCTTTCAGAATAACCAATTCCCTCTAAAATATTACATTTATCTAACTCCTCTGCTCCACTACATAGAAATCGGAGGAAGATGAGCTTGCTCACCTCTGACATTGCCCTACCTAGGCAATGTCACACACTCAGGGCTGGGTGCTATGGCATGAAAGCCATCTCTAATAATCATAACCAAAATTGTGTGCCTGTTTGGTTCTTTCTGTGCAGCTAGAACAAGGAATTACAACCAGTCAATGCCACATTGCAGCAGAGCAACTATGAGCACAGTTGTGTTGAGCCACACGGTGCCTTATGACTCGATCACGCATGAAGTAGCTATGCCGCTTTGATCTCCATCTCTGCTATGACCAATCCAAGATTTCTTAATTGTGCCCCACTAATCAATTCATCAAAGTCCACACTTGTAGATAGCAGAGTTGTCTTTGCAACTCATGTAGGAAGCAGACATTGTTAGAAAGGAAAATACAAGCACACAAATTCATCATGATTTCACTGTACACCAAGGGAGACCTGTGTGCCCGTATAGCACACCAATACAGGCTTACTTCTCCTTATCAGATGCTGTCCTCTCATATTCTTCTTCCAGAAAACAAAAAAAACTCAGTAAAAATTAAAGATTGTTGCAAATATGGACTTTTTATTGACCTACGTAACTTCGTGCTTATACACCTCAAATATACACAGTCTACAGAGGAAAGAAAAAAAAAAGGGTCAGGAAATTTAATTGCAAACAGGCTAGTTCTCCAGAATAGAAGACAACCAGCAAGCTATAAATAGCTAAATGGTAAGTGAGCCTAAGTAACCTAGATAATTTGAAGAGAATATTGCAACTAAGTGAAAGGGGGTAGAAAGCTATTAAATATTTTTCTTCTTTAGAGGTAAAGGAATGACATAAAGAGAATGCGTGCTTTTCTATTAAGCCATTTTGCTCATAGTCTTATAGAACTGGGAAACATAAAATTTAAAAGGTGTTCATAAACTGTTTGACCTTCTACACATACCTTTCTTGTCAATCCACAAACTGAATATATCTTCAATCAACTAGAGAAACATAATATTAAAAATAAAGCTTGTTTAACACTAGTTTCCTCCCTTTGGCTAATGGGGAAAACTAACTGAATAGCTTTGCGTGGTGTAGAAGGTCACTGAATATAGCTTAAGGCTCTGAAATGTGGAGGTTTTCAAGTGTATTTCCATTATTTTTTGAAATGTTAATAAAAAGCAACTACCATAGTAACAAAATAAATGTAACAGTCACAGTGTCTCATATTCAACCAACTGGTTTTTTTTCTTTTAAATCACATTCAGCATAGGATTTTTAAGTGCAAATAAGGATATTAATCCCAAAAAGATAAGTTCACCATCCCAGATTCTCCGGGAGAACAGTTTGGTGTGTTTTCATGCAGAAAGTAATTTTTTTTTAATTCCCTCCACTGATTTGAAGCAAGCATTTGGGTATATTTAGTAAAAGTTTATACAATAGGTATATTGTATAGGTATATTGTCTATTTCTCTGAAGGAGACAATGGGTTTAATATAAATTTGGGTTGGATAGCAAAGAGTAGGGAGATTGCCAGCAACAAGATGGTGTGCAAATTGCTTTGGGGCTGGGCCAGTTGAAGGAGATAAATCACCACAGACCAGTTCCTGGGCCAGTCACTTGATAGCTGGACATTATGTAGAGATAAATGTATTTGTCCTCTGGGCTCTGCACTCATTCCTCCCTCCTGACACACTGAATTCCCCCTGCTGCCCAAAAGTGTGTTCCTGTGTCACAGATGGAGTCTCAACATAGCCTCCAGCTTTTGGATTACTATTTCTGTGCCTGTGAGGGCCATTTTTATGTTATGCTAAATGTGGTGTCATTAATATTTCACTATGGGAAGTGATTGTCATTTCCTGGAAAAAAATAATCTTGAATATTCTAATGCATAATTAGCATGAAATTATTATAAGAGAGTAAAATAAGAATTGCTATTCTGGGCAAACCAAGGGCTCTTCTAGGTTCATCCAACTCTGATAATGGCCTTTGGTCCTTAAGAAAAGAGTACAAGGATAGCACAAGTGCAAAATCACATAGCACTTCTGAATAATGCCCTAATTTCAAGAAATTATGACTAGAAATTCCCCAAGAAAGATTCTGTACCTTAATGTTCAGAAAATTCAGAATGGACTTAGATTTCTTGAAGATGTGATCTGATTTAAAAACGAAGCAACCATTTTTTAAACTTCATGGAGAAATACATGTGACTCACTGTAAACAATTCTGTGAGGTGAAGTCTCATACAGGGCATACAATATGCACAAAGGAAGCAGCAATATAAGCTTTATCTAATAAAGTGTTTTTTCTTTATGCAAACAAATATTAAATATTAATTGCCATTTAATCACCCTGCCATTCAGTATAATAAAATCTCTCTTCAAGCTTTTGGTTGTTTTTATCTGACCTGAAGGATCCTGAACCATCAGTAGTTTTTCCACATCCCTTTATCAGATAATCATCAGCTCAACAGAAATTTGCATGCAACCCCACTGCCAAATCCCCTCTGTTGTGTAAAATGACCTCATTTCTGTCCTTTTGTTTCCTGTCTTATAGCTGCTTTCTGAAACATGAAGTCTTTCTCATTTCATCTTTTTGAAAGGAAAGAAAGTATTTACAGACACACACTGTTTTTGTGTTTCAGGCATACTTATGTATTCATACTGATTCCTTTGAAGAAGTAATGCAATTATGAGGTATGGCTTCTTTGAAAACTATATTGACTCCTCTCCATTGTATCAGATAGATCCACATGTTTAGTAATTTGAGCCATTTCTGCCAGAAAGAGACATTGACAAAGCAGTTTAAAATATTACCCATATCAGCATTCTCCTATGGATACAAGGTTGAAATCACAGATTACAAAACAATTGATGGTTTACAGTTTTATATCTAAGTTTCTTCTGATCCATTGCTTACTGCAATACTATTTCTATTATAAAAGCTGACTTTTAACAGCACTGAAATCAAGAGAGATCTTGAGAATCACACTGTGTAAAGAAAGGTATTAATGCAGAAGGCTTCCTAGGTTCCCTGACAGGAAGCTAAGCAGAAAAAAATTGCTTAGCTGCTAAGCCATTGCCTAAATTTCCACGTGTGCTCCAGTAAAAAGCATTCACAGCCTTTCCTTTCCACCTCCACTTTGCCCCAGACAATCATGCAAACCAGAGCTTGATGGCAAGGGGCAAAACACCACCAACAAAAACTAGATTTCTGCCACCGTATTCCTTGTTTGTGAGCTATAGAAAAATGCCTCATTGATGGCTTTAAGTCCAAATTTCTAGAAACAGTTTTTCTTGTTTTCTGTATTTTAAAAAAATTCTCAATTCATGAACATATTTTTCAGTTCTAACTGCCACTAGGAGATGCATCACTTGAGCCTTACTCCTTTAATATGGTATACTGTAGTAAATATACCTACAGTACACTATAGGATACAATATAGTATACTCTCAATATAGTATACTAAAATAATATCTGAAATATTCTGTATCAAAAATAGCATGGCCAGCAGGACCAGGGCAGTGATTGTCCCTCTGTGATTGACACTGGTGAGGCCACATCTCAAGTCCTGTGTCCAGTTCTGGGCCTCTCACTACAAGAAAGATATTGAGGCGCTGGAATGAGCCCAGAGAAAGGCAACAAAACTGATGAAGGGTCTGAGGGGGCTAGGGTTGTTTAGTCTGGAGGAAAAGGGGCTCGGGGAGACCTTATTGCTCTCTACAATTTTTTTTCACTGAAAGGATTTTCAAGCATTGTAACAAGCTGCCCAGGGAGGTGATGGAGTCACCATCCCTGGAAGTGTTCAAGAAATGACTGATCATGGCACTTAGTACTAAGGTTAATTGACATGGTGGTGTTCAGTCAAAAGTTGGGCTTTTCCAACCTTAATGATTCTATGATTTCTTACAGAAAGTCAGGTAAGAATACAAACAATAACTTATCCTGATTGAATAACTGAATAATCAGTACAAACAGCATAGACCGACTCAATTCCTTGCTGACCTAAGCAGAAATTAAAGATCACAAAATATCAAAAGAAACATATCCTGGGTCTTTCCCACAGGCAAAAATACAAGAAGAAACTTCTTGGATGCTGCTTCAGTATTCAAAAGCAGGAGATGACGTGGTAAACAGCATATCTAATAACCTTATGTAAGGAGATTGTGATACACCTTGATAGGTGCATTCACTTCTTCTTCTTTTGAGTTCCTCCCTCATCTTCTTTTCAGCATAGCTCCTGTTTCTGACCTTAAATGTTACCATTTGGATTCAATTTGTCTTGATTTGTTCTATGAAGACACTACTTTTGAATGCATATTTGTTAGAATTATAGAAAACCTTACTGTCTAGAAGTCTTGTGTATTGCCCATAACTGAATCAAGATTTGCTTCTCCTCGTACTCACTGTGCAATCTGAGCAGTTGTTTTAAGAATGACTCTCTTTAAGGTTTTATATGTTATGCAAACGTGACATTTAAAAGTTCTTTGAGAAGGTAACTGAGACTTTCCAGTGCATTTTGTCTTAAATTCCTTGGTAGTTTAGACTCCTTGCTGTCAGGGTGGCAAGATAACCCTCCCTCTTTCTAAGTAGGGATTTTTAACATTTCATGCAGGAATTGAATACAACCCTGCAATGGAACCCTGTTTCTACCTGTGTGATAAACTATGTTTCTTATACCTGTTGCAGTATCTGTCTCATGTCTGACTTCCTTGTACTAAATGTCAATTTGTACATGATTTCTTTTTTCCCAAAGAAAACCAGTTCTTGATTTAAAATGCCAATTTATATATGATCGTTGACTACAGAGAAAAGAAAAAAAAATCAAAACATTTGAAAATTGCCATATTTATTTTTTCAATCCAGCAGTCAGTAACTCTGTTATAAGATAGAAAATGCAGAACATACACAGCTTGCTTCATGCACAGAGTCTTATATATTGATTCATTCTGCAGCCAAAGACTAGGCCAAGAGAAAAAAAGAGAGAACAGTCTAATTTAATATGTATTTTATAACAGTGCTTACCTGTGTCTTGCTCAATACTTACAGATTTCAACAGAATTCCAAGTGGAATTACAAATCATTACAATGTATAATTACTTTTCTCAAGGAGTTATGCCGGGGTTTGTTTGTTCGGATTCTTTTTTTAATGTAAAGGATCTTATTGTTACCAATAGCTTAGGATATAGAGTAAACTTCTTTTATATAGGTATCTATATATAAAACTGAATTTAAAACTGTACGAGACTGAACAGAAGAAATTGCTTGATTCATCCTTTTGCCATGAAAACTTAGTTTCAGTAGCACCAATACCAAGCACTTGAGCATACTAAAAGCATCCTACTTTTAAGTCAGCAGTATATGCTCTCACACTAATATTGCCAGGAATTAAATGTGATGGGCTTAAACTGGCAAATCAATCAAACACACTATGAAAAGCAGATAGAAAAGAAAAATGGCTATTCTGTGCAATAACACCTGTCATGTCGATTGTGGAAAAAAGTTCAAGTATTAGCAAAGTCAGTTGTATGAGTATCAATATTTAATAGGACTAGGATACAAAAACACAGGAAAAAAGCATTTACCAGAGCAGAAAAAACAAGGATTTTTTTCTAATAACTTTAACAATAATAAAGCTGCTTTAATAATTCTCTATGTAAAAACCTAACCGGGTGTCTACGTCAATTTTGCCACTGCTATTGAGAAATAACTGCAGCTATTATGTGCAGGGTTACAGTTTTATCCCCTCAGAACTCCCAAACATAAGATCAGAGAAAGAACAGAGGAAAACAGCCATAAAAATCATATATATTCTTGAAGTGTTGGTCCAGAAACAACCCCAAAATCTAATGGAGCCACTTCATATATAAAAGGCACATATGAAAGGTTCTGTGCAAATACAGTTATTTACGACCATGTAAAAATAAGATTATTGTTTGTTATTAAGACCATCTTTCATAATGTTACTTTTTCTTCCTGGCAAGTAGGACCTAAAATATAGGCATATAGTTTAAAGAAATTAACACCAGTAGAAGTTGCATTTGATCCAGCTGTAATACAACATCCATCAGCAGACCATTTGAAGGGATTGCAAGTCTTTGTACACAACACAGATACCTCAATGCATAATAAAAAAGGTGACACACAAAAATACAAGTGCTTACTGGGCTGCGGTGGGTCATCTTATCGTCACCAACGCCGACATATCAACATCTAAAAATGCAGTCTGTAGCACTGATGTGGTCTGCCCAAAACTAAGTACTTTGTGGTTTGAAGGGCTGCCTTTGTTTTGAGTTGTTTGGGGCTTTTATTACCTCTAAGGTATACTTTTAAAAAAATATTTTATGTGGGAGGAACTGCCAAACTTCCTGATATCAAAGAGAGACTACAAAATGGATATATGTGAGAGAGGCACAAAGTGCCTGCACTACCTCAGGCAGAAGGAGATTTAGGGATGAGTTTAGGGTACAGAGCAGCAGGGGAGGGCAGGAGTCCATTGGAGGTCCCACCTGAGGGGTGCAGGTGAGAAGCTGAGCTGGTGACAAGTTTCTCCCTTGCTTTCAGCCTCACTGACTAACAGGACATGACACTGACACAAGGAGATATGCTGGATGTGTTTCAGTGATGTAGGAAGCTCAGGAGAGAAAGATCCACCAGTCCTGAATGTACAAGCTTGCACCTGCTCTTTTACTCTCTCTTGAACCTGAGAGATGTGATAGATCTTTTTCTGATAAGGGAGAATGGTCAAGAGGATTTGCTTGAGCTTCAGCATGTTTCTGTAAGAGAGCATCCAGATAAATGGAGACAATAGCTCAAAAATTGTTAGTTTCTCCTGGTTTTATTTTTGAACCTCCAAATAATGATGTAAATCCACTGAAGTCTTGTTTGTCTGTGTGAAGAGTTTTGCTGTGGAGATTCTGAAGATGATTAGATGTAATAGTAATGAATTCTGAGCACGGAAATGATGATGTCTATTGCCAGCAACCATCATGCAAATTTGTAAATGTTTACAAATTCACAAGCTAGACATATGCACCACTGAGACCAATATTGTAGTGCTATATTTAGCTTGTTCCTATTCTCCTCTCAAGATACATATACAATAATAACTTCAAGTGAACAATTTTATTTAGATTAATCCATTTTACTTAAACTGCAACAAAAAAGGACGAGTTTGAATAAAATCTAGGAGGTGCAAGGTCAAGTGGGAGGAGGAAAAGGTGAAAGATCTCAATGAACATAACTTGATTATTTTTCCCTTTAGTAAAACATACTACAAATGAAAGTCCAGTGCCCTCTATTGCCAACAGTAGTGATTACTTTGCTTACTTGGCATGTCTAATACATCTCAGGGAAGCTCTTATTATTCTACGAGTCTATAAAACCAAGAATGCAAAGACGAATGATTTTAATATAATAAAAATTCACGTATTTTAGTCCTCCTAATTTTATTAATTCACTGCGAAATTTCAGATTAAAAGCCTGCGATACTACATCATCTTAGACGCATTTAAAATGTATTTTGTATTCACTCAGACCTTTCCAATTGTGAAAGTGTTCTGTCATGCAGATGCTCATTGTTTTAGATAACATACTTGCACATGTGTTAGAAGGAGAGCCATGTTCACGGAAAACATTTTAACCCTTAAAATTTGATTTGGAGAAGTAACACAACCTTTGCAGATGTAAACAAAAGATACTGAGAATATCTTCACTATCTTCAGTGGCCCTGCTGCAAGCTGTGACAGCTCTAATTCTCTCTGACTAATGGGGATTTCCCCCAAGGGCTGTGGCACCAACCTGGAGCTCCCACTGGCACCTTAGCTGGGGAATGGGATCAGGCGTGGGGATGGGGATAGTTCTGGTGGAGACAGAGCCCATTTTCCCCATGGAAAAGCTGCTCCTGAACTGTAGCTAGTTTTGAATTTATGCCCATGAAGGCAAAGCAGAGGAAACTTGTCAGTGCTTGCACAGTCATGGGAGCAGACAGAAGCCAGACTCACTAGCAAGAAAAAGGTCTTTTGAGATACACAGCCAGCAGCCACAGCTCCACCGAAAGATTTGCAGATAATGAGGTGGAAGGAAAAGTTTCACTTATCATCAAAGTGAAAATTAATCTGCTCTCCAAGAGCTGTCTTGTTAAACTGCAATCATTTAGACATTTTTTGGGAAAAAAAGCCTGCAACAGGCAATCTTGTAAAGTCTCCTGGTAATGGGAGAATGTTCTGGAGGAGAAGTATTAGGAAATCCCTTCCTTTCATGCACACATAAAAAAATCTTCACTGTCGGGAAATTAATTTTTAAAATACCTAAAATGCAACCACAACAAATATAGAGACAGTTGGATTAGCTTTTTTGTTAATGTTGAACACCAGCCTTTGTGACTTTGAAGAACCAACACCAATTTTTCTCCTAGTGACTTTGAAGAAGCAAAACCAATTTTTCTCCTTTCTAGGTTTTCAGTGAAAGGGTTCTTTTCTGTACTGAAAATTTGCAAAGCATCTCCAGCTGTGTGACAGCCAGAGTGGATCATGAGGCTCAGGCTTCTGATGTTGCCAAGAACAGCAAAAATATAGAAAACCATCCTGTTAAACACTGTTTTGGTTTTGTCACGCTGCATTGTGACACCATACAGCTTCTGGTGCTCCTTGCTCTTACAGTGAGTGATGGCATAAAATCTCAATCTTCAGGACTCTGACCTCTACACTACGCAAAATTAAATATTTATAAATAATAAATGGATTATTTAGGGAGTTATTTCCTAGGTATTTTACAAAGGGTAAGCTGAAAAATCGCTTTTTAAACAAAATATAAAAAGTCATCAAGTTAGTAAAATCGAAATCTTGCATACAGTGTTGATGATACGTGCAAAATTCAATGCATGAGGGTATTTGTGTCTTTAAACTGTGCCTGTTTCTCTTTTAAGTAACGTTCTGTTTATGAAAACTTTCTTGAGCATAAAAAAAATCTATAAAAATATACTAATAGATAGTACAAGTTCCAGAATGAAATTCTAAGTAAAATAAATAGCAATATTGCCATTGACATTACTTTAAAAAGTACAGTGAAAATAATTTTTAAGTTATTTTTCATTCGAAAGGAAATTTAATTGAAACATAATAAACATTCAGACAGCAAGAATCCCATTTTACTGCATCATAAGGAAAGATGCAGAATATAGAGCCCTAATAGGTTATTTACTGTATATATATATATGAATGCAAATAATTCTGAGCATGTGTTTTGCTGATACTTCCTTAGATATTCTGGAGATATCCAAAAAATAAAAATCTCTTAACACTTAGCAATGCAAATGTGTTTTCTACACCAGGTTTCAACATCAGTTGGCTTAAAAAGCTTTTGCCTTAATGATACAGAATGGACATGATGGGCATTTGGTGTGTTCTTGCAAGATGTATTATAAAAAGGTTATTGGCACAAGAAAGTCTGGCATTTTAAAACAGGATGTGTCCCAAGGGTAGTGTTGATTACACAGAGCTGGAGCTCAAAGTTAAGAACTATTAATCTTCAGGGAGAGTTCTGGTTATTTGCCACACTGTAGCAGAAACAAGTAATTTGGCTTCCACATTAGGAACTGTTCTCTCTCATCACTTTTACTGTAGCACTCAGGAAGGCTGGCAACAGGCACCACACAGAATAATTAGGTATTTAGGACGAATAAATATCAATCATGGTATCTAACAAAAAAAAATAACAACAACTTTTTTTTTATTTTCAGACTTATCAAAATGATGCAATTTGAAATCTATTAGGTTTCCTCAGAGTTTTCTCTCAGAAGAAAAAAAAAATCTGAGGCTGCTCCAAAGATATTATCCATGTTTAATTAAAGAACTGAGTTAACATCTACCATATTCGCTTTTGACATGTGGCCTCTGAAGAACTGATAAGAGTTTTAGCACAGACACAATTTCAAAATTTTATTAACAGTCCATCTTTTGTTTGCCCTGGAATCAATGTTCTTACTTGTGATGCCTGATTCTCCTTGATATTTACCTCCAAATTAGTGTTCCTTAGCTGAATAGAGCACAAGTTTTTTTCTGGTGAAATTCAGCAGAAGTCTAATAATCTACTGGCAACATAGAGTTGAGCAAACTTTTATTTATTTTGTTTCTCCAACAGACTTTCATGCAGGCACAAAATCATCTGTAAATGGCTAAAGCACCACAGCTATCTGAATTAACTTTTCTGAACTTGTCTACAAAGATATTAAAGTTTTCTCCTGCAAAGCCCGTGCTGATGTACGCTCTAGAACTCAGTTCTAAAACTGAAATCCTACAACACCAGCACACACTACTAATAGCTTTTATTACCTGAAACAACTAGAGGTCTTCTCTGGACTCATAGATATGCATATGCAACTACTGCTCTGATTTTAGAAAATACAACATACCAGCAGACATCACTGAAGCTTGAGCACACTGATCAGAACCTCAAAGTATAGGATTTAATTCTAATTTTCCTACCAGTCACCCACTCATCTAAGCAGCTGTCTTTATTTGACTTATAGGTTAGCTGTCAAGAAAGCAGTTTGGAGAGAGCTAATATTGAACATTTTTAATCTGTGTTTTTGTGATTTGTTGCCGATCTCCAACCCTCACTTCATCTTCTCTTCTTCGTTATTAAATGTTGTCTAGAAATATGGCTAAAGACATAGATTATTCACAGGCATAACTTTTCAGAAAAGAGAACCTTAAAGAAATTTGCCAAATGAGACTGTTTTTGTCTTCTTCACAAAACTTCTCCCAATTGCTCCTGTCCCAGAGTCTGCACACTGTATTCACTTTTTTGTGAGGGACTTTTATAGTTTATTTTAATTTGAAGTCATGGTGAGTGATAGCATGGAAAATTGAGCAAGTGTGTGAGCAAATGCAACACTGCAAATTTCTCTATTGGTTGCCAGACTTATGGCAGTGCTGCCTCTCTGGACCTCAACTATTTGACAGATTTCCTCAAAAGACCAGTAAACTGTTCATGTGTATCAATCATTCCTGTTGTCTGATGTGCAGAAGCCATCAACAGTCACAGGAGGCCACTAAAGAGTCTTGAATAATTTCAGGTTGTCCATGAGCTCAAGGCAAAAAGAACTGAGACCATCACCACACCTCCCATGGTATAACATGTAAACCCTGAGTAATTAAATTATTTTAACTCCTGTGTAGTTTGACTATAGTTGTAAGAAATGCCCTCTTTCCCTGCATAGACCATTTGACTGAACAATATAGTTGCTATTCAAAACTATTTCATTAGTAAAAGGTGTATTAAATTTTGCTGACTGTTATTCTATTAGCCACATATATTTAAAATGAAGCTGTCAGCTTTACTTTCTTTGGCACAGGTTGCATCATTACTGTGTTTTTTCACATGATCACACAAGAATGGAATCTAATTCCACAGTCACCACACAAATAACTACCTCCTAATGTTTCCATCTGCCCATAAAAATGTGCCATTTTTCTCAACTTAAATTCTTCACCAAAAGGAGAACTACCAAATGATCTTGGTTTTCTGTAAAGCTGATTAATGTAATAGCTGGTATCCTTATACCTGTTTTCATATTCTGATTCTTCTATACAAGAGGAAGAAAATCCAAGCATGAGGTAAAGAAAACAAAAAAAACATTACCCCCATTTTTCCTCTCTAAATCTAATATGTTTTACTTTCTGACTCTTGTTCCTGCCTAGTTGGAGATTAATAATCACAGTGTTTACATGAAGAAGTCTACTGTCACATATAATGTCTTCTTTGACTACATAGTAGAATTTTATTTTCTTTTGCAGCAGAAATGTGGACAACCTACTTATATCTCTGAATTTGCAAGTGATTTTATGAACATCTGTTATTTGATATCATAGATTAAAACATTGAAAGCTTCTTCCAAAACTACCACTCTTTTAAGAAGCCCACGTATAGGTTAAGCTTTGACCTCAACCTAGCCATAAGGGAATACCCAAAAATTCAAGCTGCCAAAATGTACAATTATTAGCTCATATCCTTCTCTGTATTCACAAGAGGTACTTCTATGCTGACATTAAAATTTTCAGTACTTTGAGACACTTTCTCCACAATGAGGGAACAACAAAATTGCCCATATTTCTTTAGTCAAAGGAATTTTCTCTTTCCTTTTTAGGCTTGAGTGTTGCTTTTTAAAATTTTTTTCCTTGCTGGAATTTTCATGTTTTGGTTACAGAATTAATTGGCATATACAAGCTCTTTCCTATATGCAGGTAAAGAGTATTTCCATCTCCAGAAACACTTTGTGTTTTGAAGCCTATTATGCAATGAATGACTCATAATGTTTAACCAATAAGGCAAAATAAACACATTTACATTGGGGTACAGGCTAATGTAATTGCTGTGTCTGTTTCAAAGATTTGGCAAAGAGCTGCTACACTTGCAGGACTGTGACAGATTTGCATTCTCCTGAAATATATAGTTCAGGATTTCAGTTATATCAGATTTTAAGAGTTGATATCTGAGCAAAAACGATCATACCCAGGACTAGACATATCTCTTGTGAGAGCTCTAATTACAGTTCTATTATTAAAAACTAGGCTATAATACTTTCCTTTTATATCATTACATACTCCCTGCAGAAATTCATTATTTTATAAATAAACTTCTTCTGAGGACAAAGAAAAGTTCTTTCTGAATAAAATGATATTAAAGTATTATGTTCCACATCTTAAAAATTGCTTTAAGTTTCAACCTATTGCATGCTGTTTAGATGGCAAACCAAGAAGGTATCACTAAAGAAAGTCACACCCCATGTCTATGATTACAGTGGGGAAAACAGAGGTCACTTGGGTTACCTTCTCCCATTTCTCTTACACTTTAAATTTACTAAGTGTTTTATCTCACAAACATTGAGAGCCAACTGTTGGGCTTTCCGTTTGAAACTGGGATGATTTTCTTATAGATGAGTCACAAACTAATTTTCAAAGCCCAGATTTTCTGCATAATCCATTTTCTGGCTAATAAAAGGAGTAAGAATTAGAGAGAAACATGCTCTTTTGAGCAACTGTAAGAGGGGCCTACAAAATGAATTTTACCCACTTTTTCCATTTAAAGCACCCCACTCAACTTGCCAAAAAAAGTCTGAAGGGAGACACAGCCTCCCCCATAGCAACTGAGATCTTGCTGACAGTTCTGCTATCTTTTCCTAGATACCCTTTCACAGACTTCTCAGTAGCACTCCAGAGGTTTTAAGTTCTGCACATCACAGACAGAAATCTGTCAAGACTGTGGGGCTGAAAGTTTGTTATGGAATTCATGTTAGGGACTTGACTCCACACCTAAGAGTTCACTGGCTTCTGAGTCTGAAGTAGCTACGCATGATCCAACTAAAATATCACTGTGGCATATCCAGAAAAAAGGACAAATCTCTTCCCCCAGAGGTAAAACATATATGTGGGTCTCAGGTTATGCTGGTGACACACAAATTAGAAAATTATTTTTCAGTTATTGACAACTTTTCACATTTAAAAGCATTATTTGTAATTACATCACAAGTCATGCGAAACGACTTGCAAACCCGAGTGTTTTGAAAGCTTAGTCTGCAAATAAATGCACTGAGGCACAGGTGCTCTAGACATTGAATTTTTAGGAAAGTAATGCAGCTCTTTGGGGAGAAATGCACTAGACACCCAACACAAATTAAGATTTAGAACTAAATTTTATTTAGACTGTATAAGAATGGGGGGGGGTTTGTGTATGGAAGGCATTGGATGGGTGAGAATTATCAAACATAATTTCATTTAACCCTAAATATTTTGAAGTTAATCACTGACCTGGATTTCACTATACACAAATAGGAGAAACAAATGATGTAATACATTTCTCTATCTTAATTCCAACCTTGTAGGCTAATCTTCTCAATACAGCACCTCTAGAACCACTCAGGATTTAATAAAACCCAATTCTACAACTAAAGTAATTCATTTAGCACTTTCACAAAGCTGACAATGATGAGAAATCACTAAAAAGGAGTAGCCTGTGAATGGAAATCGATTCCACAGCTAGAAACAGAGATGGATTTGAACCACTGCAAACAAGTCAGGAGAAGAAGAGAAATAAATTGTAGATTTCACATGGAGATCTACTCTCATGTTTTGAAGACCACCTCTCTGAACTGTTAGAAGAGGGAGAAACACTGGTACAGCACAAAGCACTTAACTGTGACTCTTCGTGTTACAGCAAGACCTCCTGTATTTCTGTCCTAAAAACCCCAGAAAGAAATGAAGTTTGCACGGCATGTGACTACCCTGATGAGAGAGCAGCACGCAGGCAAGCAGCCAGCAGGAATTTCTGACCTTACCAGACATACAGGATTTCCAATCAGACCAAGCATTCTGGTGTTACACATAATGCTTTCGTAGGACAAGAGTAATTTCTTCAAGATTTAAAGACCAGGAGTTTTTTGATAGCTGAAATAAGAAAACCCTGTCCAAAAAACCCAAGAGATGCTTCAGGCAATGGAGAACTTGAATCACAGGTTTTAGGAGGTTTTCCTCAGAGTGCAAATGAAGTACAGGAAGATTAGTACTTTTACAAATACATGTTTATAAATGCATTTTCACGTACAACAAAAATAGTATTTACAAAACTCCAGTAAAATGTAGCTACAACACCATTAAAGAACACTTCACAGAACTAAAGTTGGAGGAAAGACCTCTAGATAATTCATATGAACAAGTCAAACCTAACATTAAAAGCATCTGCTGATAAGTACTTTCTAAACCCTTCATAATTCTTGTTATTGTTCTGCAGACTTGGTCCAAGTTTCCTCAGTAATTGCAAGCTTTGCTATTCCATAAAACAATCATTTCTGAGAAAACGATGCCGTAGGAGCATTGCATTTTCTTTAGAAATAGAAGCAAAACAGTTACTCTTCATTTTCCACAACTATTTCTGTGACCATAAAAAGGCCTAACTGGTAATACATTTCAAATTAGGCTGTATCAGATGATTGTTGCTGGGGCTACTTATTCATATATGGAAAACGAAGATTACAAATTACTCAAACTAAAATCTCATTGCCAAGAAAAAGAAAATAATTACATCTTTCACCTTCTGTGAAGCACTTCCATTATCAGAGCTGTATTAAAGTTGCATTTTTCTTTTTTTTTCCTGCAATAGTACCACGTTGCAGATTCATTTTGTTTGTGATTCAACACAGCTCCCAGAGCTTTCCTTTGGTTTATTTTTGCCAGCCCAGCTATCCCCTCCTTCTGCATGCATGTGTTTTACTGCTGTCCTAAATACAACACTTCACAGTTGTCTTGTAATTCCTCATTTGCTCATGAGTGTATTTCATCCTGACCCAGTCCTCCAAACTGCTGGACATCTCTGCTGTAAAGATGCTGAGCACAAATGTTGCTGCCTAAATCACTTGAATTGGTATTAGAAAATGCTCTAGACTATGGAAAAGCCCTGTGGGACTCCCTGATGGACTAAACCACTGCTGAGCATGTTTTCCAACATTATGGTAGTTGTATTCAGATTATTTTATCCTTTTTTTTTTAATGAATAGAATCAAATGGGACACAATCAAAAGCCAGACTAAACAGAAGACACATCACAGCTAATATTTCATTGCTGCCTATTGCCTGGTAAAATGACAAATGGTGGGATTGATTTGTTTTATTACTGGCAAATACACTTGAGTAAGTATCCTCCAGGAAATAATAAAAAAAAGTTTCAGCAAATTAATTGTTCAAGCTGATTTTTTCCTGTGTATTAAAGATAAAATCATTATATACTGCCAGAAGGGCATGCTTTAAATAAATTAGTTATTGGTCTTTTTCTTCCCCCTACATTTATGATCTACCATTCTCAAAAATAACTATTTCAAAACTTATTAGAATTGACTTTCATAAGTTGATAACAGGATCACACCTCTTACCTCTTACCTTGATTTTCTCCAAGTCATCTAGTTTTATTAAAGGTGCAGTTCCAATTAGAAACAAGAAAAGACAACTCTAATAGAGGAAACTCCTTTGTATATTAGAAAAATAACAAAAGAGTCCAACAAACAGTAATATGGATGCATCACTTGTTCGAGAAAAGGCAAAATAAATTGAGGCAGAGAATACTTTGAGAGAAGGATTGCTTCTCACATTTCAATCCCTACTGAAATCAAAGGAATAAAGCCTGAACATTTTTTTCTAGTCAATCAGTCAACTGCATTCAGCAGTATCTGGGATTTGTAACTGTTATCTTGAAAACTAAACCGCAATGTAGGAATTCCAGGTTTGGTTTTTTTGATTTTAATATACAAAAGATATTTTGGTAAATAAATAAATATATTACCTTAGCAAACTGTGCATTTATCCATTTTGTGAATGTTTTCTTTTGAACATCTTCCCGTTCATCTGCCAAAGAAAAGTAAAGCATTTCATCAGAATTATTCAACAACATAATGCAATATTGTTAATTAATGTTTCAATCTTGGTTTATTGTAAACTACTAATAATACTTCAAACACAGCCAGGAAATCTGTTTTGATGTATTCTGTCCTCGACAATTACATCAACATATTTTGAAGGTCTACAGGTCCCTATCATAGTCATGGTCTACATCCCTAGTCCATCTGACCTATCCTATCGTTTCTTTTCTTCTAGAAGAGTAGGATCTGAAATACCCCATTCTAATTTTTAACTTCTTATAGGTCTAAACAACGCCAAATACGTCATCTGATGGTTTTGGAATCAGGAAACTCTTCCACAGCATTTCTAGAAAAGAACATGAAATAAGAAGATTATATGCACCTCCTCAAATTGCTTGAGGAAGTGAAACCATCAGGACCACAACAATAGCTCTCCACTGGCAGCCCCTGCTGTACCTTATTCCTTTTCTAACTTGCAACTATTTACCTGTCACAAATTGTTATATATTTTTCCTCCAGTGGAAAAAGAAAACAAGAAACCCACACACATATTTGTTCAGCCATACATGAAATTCTTTCTCAATTCTTTAATATAAAAACTTTGTAGGGAGAGATGATTTATCTTAGGCCTTGATTTCTGTATCTAAGTTATAAGTACAGTCTTGATGCTGAATGGAACTGGACAAAGGTACAATTCTGATATAATTTATATAGGTTGAAAGAGAAAAATTATTTCAAAATAGAACTTCGTAAGCATTTGCTCAAAAAGATCTATTAGGCATCATCCCTGAAATATAAAGGACAGATTTCTTTGCTTGGCAAAACAAAATCAACCCCAACTAGAACTGAAGGGCATATGTCTGCAGGGAAAAGCGTGCAGAACACTTATACTAAGATGAAGTTCACTCAATGCAGCCTTTTGGTTTGCAGTAAAATTCCCTACACTTTTTAAATAAAAAGGGATATTAAATTCCCTTCTGAAATGTTCAGCAATTAATAATGTTAATGGATTCAGCTAAATTTGAAAGGCAAGTATAGAATAGCTACAAGAGAAATGCATGGAATTATTAATGTACTTTGCTTTCCCTCCCTCCACCTGTCCAAGGAGCAAGACGAGGTGAATCTTTTTTGATACAAATATATCTTTTTCTTAGAACCTCAACTCAATAGCACTTTAAACATATCTTTCCCACCAGAATGTTTCCCAGTTTCAAAAAGAAAATATAAATAAAAAATATGAAAAATTAATAGAGTTTGCAAAGTTACAATTTCATTATAAAGAACTACTGCATACATGAGGGAGCATATTCTAATTGTGTTCAGATGATGATGAGTGAAAAAATGACAACACAATGCTATGATTGGAAACTTGCCACAGGAGAAATGCATTATATACACTCTGCCACTAATATATGAGTATTTGCTACAATAAACTTCCTAGAATTCTATTGCTGTGTAGCCCAAATAATGCTGTCAGCTTCATCCTTTGGCTGAAAGTAATACTTGAATAGTTAAGAATCTAAAAGCAACAGCATGTGAAAGAGATGCATGCTTTTGGTAATACATGATGTTAAAGGTGTTAAACATTTTATTTTTCCCCATAAGCACCACTTCCCTCTGCGCTGACTGTAAGTTGTTTATTATATGAGTTTCATTCCAGCCATGTGGAGTACACAGAAGATGAGAGAAGAAAGATACATTTTGTTGGTGGAAGATAAATATTCAGTCTGATGTTTTATTACAAACTTCTTCAGCAACTTCATATAAAATATTACACATAAATAGTTGTTTCTGTTTAATCATCTCCTCTAAAACTGCCAAATGCAAATGGGTTTGAAGAATAATGTTGCATTTAGCCAGGAAAAGGAAAAAGAGACAAACCCACCCTTTTCAAATTGTTCAAACATTATTATGTGATACTTAGCAGGGAAAAGGAAAGAGACAAAACCACGTCTTAAAACTATTCAAACTTCTGCTTTTCCACCCCAGGCAGCTGCAATAGCATATTTAGTAACAGAGTGGGTTGTTTGGCTTTTGGATTTTTTTCACAAAGATAAATGTGAGTGATTTAACTGCTAGTCACCCATTAACTCATGTCCACTGTGCTAACAAAAACCAGGGTCTCTTGAGAAAAATGAGAGTCAACCCCACAACTTGAATGTTTGAAACTTATTCAAAGTTCAGGCAAGGCTCTGCTACTTTGTAGAGACAAATCTATTCCACTGCTGTTATCTTTATACAGAGATCATTGCAAGCACTTTTATCTCTAGGTGCTTGCTCTGACAAGTTTATACCACAACAATTTGTTAGTGACAGCCTCCTAACCTAAAAAAGAATCAATCTTTTGGTTATGTATGGCATTATTTCCCCACTGTAAACACGATCTTTTCAAAAGAGATGTTCTCGTAGCCCAGATTTATGGATTGAATGCTAGATGTGGAAGCTGAATGACATTTATCTAGGTGCTGCAGAAATGTGCCAAGAACTCTCCTTTGCCACTTTCATAATGCTGTGTTTGTAAGAGATCCTTCAGCAGTGAGCCAGTGAATGTCCTTGCAGGTGTTTCTACTGTGACACAAGAATAATCAAATGGTCAGGCAGGTAATTCTTCCATCTGTTCAAGAGTAATATGGTATGTTTATTTCTTTTTTTTCAAGGTGAAAAAATTGCAGAATAGTGTACTGTCTCTCTTCAGGTTAGATTTTAACGTGAAACACTGTATGGATCCTGAATTCCTTTATCACAACAATGGGATCCTTCCCACAGCAAAAGTGCTTTTCTCAAATTGATGGACATTGAGTGGAATAGGCTTAACCTCATTTTCTGTAGGTTATCAACTCAGAAAATGAATGCTCTGAGGTCTACAAAAAGCCTTCCACAAAACAGATATTGAGCAGTGAGATTTACCTGATTTTTGTGCCCTACAGCCTCTAGTAGCACTGAACAGATCCTGTTTTAACTACAGCACATCCTCAAATGTGGTCTGATGAGTATCCAGCTTTGCAACTGTGAATGAAAACCTCTCAGATTAGCTAACTGCACATTTGACTTTTGAAGTATTACTCCAGGTTAGGCCTCATAATAAATTATGACCCGGAGAGAAAGTGCAGTATTAATGAAGCTAATCATCTGACAAAGGACAGTTCTGAGACTTAATCAGGCAGCAAGGCGAATAGAGACAAGTGGCTCACTGAAGGATGCTTAGGAACAATCATGATTCAACAGAAGAAAGATGCTATTAATAATGGCAAGTGGTCACCATACAGCTTTCCTAGATACTCAATAGCTTGTGTTTGCAACCTGTAACTCCAATGCAATTCCCATTTATTTTCCACAAGAAAAACTCCAACATTATGTTGTCATCCCATAGTAAACTACATTTATTACTACCCTTATTTTTCCACACCACCCTACCCCCTCAAATACAACCAAACATATTAAAAAAAAAAGGCAACAGAAAAAAAAAGAGTAAAATAAATACCTGGTATACTGTAGATGCTATTCTGAAAGCATACAGCAGTGTTAAATCACTGAAAATAATACTATTGAACAATTTGATCTGACAAATAACAAGCAGATTGCAAAATGAACCAAGGTTCAGAAACATACACTGTGTATGTCACTACATAATTCTATTTATATGATAAAAGCCACTTTCCTACAGAAATCATGTAGAAGGGTGAAGGAAATTTGCACACTTTGGTGCATCCTTCCCTGTTTTTCTAAAGGATCTTAAACCTCTCACCTCTTCACACACCTGAATAAATATTTCTTTCACTAACTCCCAGAATGGCTGAGGCTGTAAGGCACCTTCTGACATCATCAGGTCCAACTGCCCCAGTCAAGCGGGGTTACCTAGAGCAGATTTTACAGGACCACGTTGACTGCGGATTTTTATTATCTCCAAGGACGGAGACTCCACAGTATCCCTTCCTATAGACTACCACATCAGGAATGCATCTTCTGCCTTCCACAGATGTTGGTAGTGGTTTCCAATGCAAGTGTCCTAGAACATTCTCCTCTAGATTATGTACAGCCCAGTTTCCAAAATTAGAAGACATTGAGCAAAAGTGTACTGGTACATGATGGGTATGGGGAAATAAGCTGTATCTTCAGATTATAAACTTTAATTTTAAACAAGCAAACAAAAAATGATTGTCATTATCATGTCAGTGAAGATGTGACATTTGCAGAGCATCTGAATCACTCAGAGACAGGCAGTGCTAGGAGGCTCAGTTGTGTGACAGAGGATTTTATGCAGCCTTCAACAAGCACTTCCATCACAGGTGTGGGAACACAAACAGGAAAGAAGGAGACATCTTATTCTGTTACTCAGTGTTGCCCTGAGCTAGGTTAAACAATAATTGAATAGTTATGTTTTGTCTACCAGAAACTATAAGCAAGAAAGAAGGAAAAGAAAAAAAAAAAAGAAAAAAAAAAGAAAAAAAAAGAAAATAATTCCCATATACTGCTGAAAAGTTAGAAACAATGGTGTTGAGGAAGGTGTCAATTCCCTCATTCACAGCAACTGCAGGTTCATTGGAACACTGCACTTCATACAATAAAACCATCAAAATTGCTATTTGATTTTCTAGCAGCCAAACAATGCAGATCGAGAAAAGGTCAGGATTTTCTTTGGTGAGTGGGAGTGAGTACCAACAATGGTGGGAACACTAGGAATAAAAGAGGCCACAGATAGTCACATTATTGATACTCTGACTCCACTGACTCACTATTCTTAGAGATTTTCAGTACATTGTTACAATACTCTGCCAGTAACTACAACTGCTGAGAAATGTTCCCTTCCCATTCTTGCTTATCTGAGGGGAGAAGAAGAAATCAATGCAATACAATGACTGAATGATATTCGAGTGGACTAGCTTTGATTTTTAGTCATTGAGGTCATCCAAGACATTCACAAGCTGACAGGAAATACAATAGACTGCTTTGACAGACAGCCAATGAATTCAGGTCTATTGCTCATGTAAGGCAATACAGAACATGCGATTCTTTGTCCATCTTCTATAAATATACTGATGAGCAGTGTGTTGACTTAATCTGAATATTGTTAAAACTCTCTGTTCCCTGTACTACCCTCTTGAGACTTTACTATGGAACCAGAGTCAAATCACCATAATCAGACCATCTCAGGCTTTTCAAAACACTGATGAACCTATTCAAATTCTCAGCAGAAATGTAACTCTGAAAGCCCTCATTAAAATAGATTTAAAGAAAAAAGAATACAACTAAATCCCCTGAAAAATACCATACCAAATTTTCTGAGAAAGATTTGGTAACATTTAAGGCACATTGAGGAAATGAACAGGTGTATCCCTAACCAGAAAGACTTAATCTCAACTCTGCTGCCTCTGTTTCCTTCAACTACAGGAACTCAGAGAGAAGGATTCCATTCACTTATCAGAGGACAAAAGAGAAGATGTCTATAAGACCTAACCTACACAATTTCTACTGACAGACTGGTGTAGCAGATTGAACTACTGAACTACCTTGAATGCCAGGCTGAGAAAACCTTTTCTTTTTCACATTTCATTGTGTTAGTGGGAATTGTTCTCTCTTTATAAATGTTTTAGGGGAAACTTCCTGACTTTTCCTAATTTTTTAACTGTTTAAGGCATTGCAAAGGTTTATATAAGGTCTCACTCTTCTGACCTAACTTTTATTAATTAGCTATTTAGAAAGAAACTATTGAGTGCTTTTGAGGACCAGTGTGGATGTCATGTGTAGAAAAGGAGCAGGAGCAGCACAAAGGATAGAGAACAGAACAGACTGCCAGACTGGAAAAGAAAAAAAGATAAAAAAAGATAAGAAAAGAAAACAACAACAACAAAAAAAAAAAAAAAAAAGTGAAAGGGTTACAGGGGAAGACAAGGGGAACTAAACATCTTTACCCTGGCTTAGTGGGAAAAAAGGGAAGAAGACTTATGGAAAAATAGGATTGGGATGGGGAAAAGCAGAGATAAACACTTCCTTTCTGGAAAGAAAAAAGAGGATGGTATCTGGTAGCTAGAAGATCATATGCAAGGAAGCAGTGAGTTTGAACAAAAGAACTACTGAAGCATGTGCAGCTTAGTCAAAAAGATTTGACTAGCATCCAAAAGTACCAGAATAATGCAAACGAGCTACATATGATTCCTAAAACAATAATGGGCAGCTGTGAAATGTACATACAGATCTATGTTTGAACAAATTCATGTAATTTGCTCATGTTTGTTAGCCACCCCCCACCCTTCTTCCCCTCCACCATTTCTCAACCCTTTTCCCTAAATAAATTGTAGCATATGCAACTCCCAAGACAAAAGCAGAAGCACAATTCCAATAAAATTTAAAAAGAAAAGAAACAGAATGTCAGTTCACATTTCCAGAACATTTTAAGTATACACAACGTGGGGTGTTCAGCTCCAATTCATACAATTGTAATTGTATTCCCAGCTGTTGACCCAGTCCTCCTCTGGTCAACCACACACAAATACACTTTGGGAACTGATTGCACTTCTCCATGTCTATGGATTTGACCTGCAGGACCTGTGACACAACACTGACTCTCAGGACATCTGCCTCAAGTGCTGGTGACCAGCCCTTGCCTTAGCCTTTCAAGGATAAGGACTTGAAAGAGTTTTGAACCACACTCTACCAAAAATACCCAGATATAGTTATCAACAGCTTTGCAAACACAAGCTTAACTGTTTTTGTTTATTAGGGTTCTTTATTATGCTCTAACCAGCAATTACTTTGGATCCAGTAAGTTTTTCCCAAAGGGAAATCACTAGTAAAATGCAACTTAAAAAGCCCTAGTGTTTCAATACATCAGATTTCTCTGCAAAAGATAGGTAACCACTCAGACTTAAACAAAACCTATCTCTACCCGAGAAGCTGGTGCTCCAAAAGGAGTTCAGTTTATGATTGATCTTTACATGAGAACATATAATTACTCATTTGGATATTCAGCTGTGGTTAAGCAGTGTCCCCTTTTTCATCTATTTTCCAATGTCATATATTGACAAATTAAAAGAATCCTTGGTAACATTGCAATAGAAGCCCACACTACTTTAGCATCATACCACTGTTACGACAGTATTTTCTGAATAGTGCAGAACAGATCTCTTTAAATGAGGTAATATATTTGTCTTCACTTAACCCCCCATGGTTGTTAGTGCTGTTCCATCTAAAACCACTGCAATTTTGTGGAACTTGAAGAACATTGGACAATTTAACTGTATTATCAAACTTTTGGCAGTCAGACACCAATGAAATCATGTTGCCAGTACATCAAAATACCTTGAAAACATACCAATGAGCATGATTTAAGAGCTTTTGTGTTTTGCTTTTGTAGTTTGGTTTTTGTTTGTTTATCTTTTTGGGGGTTTTTGTTTGGTTGGTTTTGATTTTTTTTGTTATTTGTTTGTTTTTGTTGTTTTGTTGTTGTTGTGTTGGAGGTGGGTTTTTTTTTTTGTTTTTTGTTAAAAGTACCAAAATTCATTTGCAGGATAGGCCTTTTTAGTTTTACAAAATGTACTAAATTAATGGGGAAGGATACTGATATTACCAATATGTGAAAGAAAACTAGAAGTTTGTCAATACTAACTTCATCTTGTCAAATGATTATATTTGGGGATAATACTTAATATGCCTTGATGGATTAATTTGAACAGGATAGTTTTTTTCTTGTTTATTAGTTAAGCACAAGTTAAATGCCGTTAATACATCATGTGATGTTATATAAAAGCAACAGAAACACTTTTTGCCACATAGATTTACTACTACTGTTATTGTTTTTATATATAAAATCTACCACAACTCCACAGCCCAAACCTACAATTTCTACCACAGCTGCTGAGAGATGCTTTGATCCTTACATCTTCTTTCAAAAACAATTAATGACTTGTAAGGTTAATGAGCAGAAATCACAGTGTGCTTGGAGAAAGGAAGCAATATTTGCTGCTCAGCTCCCTTGCTGCTTGTTGGGCTGACTTGGACAAAAGGGTAGAACCTGATTGACATTTTAGAAAAAAATGCAACATATAACTGGTAAACAGATTAAATACATCTCGGCTGTAGTAACTCTGGTTTCAGAGTTTCTTATTTTTAATCCATTTTTGTTCCTTCCCAGAGAAAATGGGAATGGTTACCTGAAGACAGAGAGAATCAGTATCAGTTTTTTTTCTCCCCTGGGAGCACATGGGTATTTCCACACTCAGCTCCTCACACAGGAAGGACAGTGGCACTGGGACAGATGGACAGACCCTATTGAACAGCCAGCACCAGAAAATCCTCCTCACTCAGACACTAATAAAATTGGTTTGTGTGCACTGCACCCTCAGTGACAACTTGTAATAAGCATTGTTACTCCTCTGCAGCAAGGATCTGAGAATTGCTGAACTTAACTCAAAGTGAAAGCGAACGCTCTCACCTCGGCTGCTGTTTAACCAGCCAGCTCCAAGAGAACCCAGCACTATAAATGTCCCTGTCACCACTGGGGGAAAAGTTACAGGCCAGAAAAGAGCAGCAGTGGCAGCTCCAGGATTTCAGCAATGTTTCAAAAAAAGCCCCAAAAACTACCCCAGAATAAGAAGCTTGTTCTGAAAAAAACTTTAAACAGCCCTAGGCTTTATGGTTTTCACCAGGAGAGTTCCATGCACTGGGAGGAAGAAAACTGTGGTAAAGGAGCTGTGGCCAACACTGAAGTTCGCTTGGCAGGACAGAGGGGATATAGGTTCTTGGAATTTTTTGTTTGTGTTTTTTAAACCTTGAAGAGAGATCAGCATTTAGCTGATCAGCAGGCATCTCAGAGTAAGCTGTGACAGAGGCACTGTGTGGTAATTCTTACTATAACAGAGATTAATTACTAGAAATAAATAAGTCAAGGTTATGTAACTAGATAAAATTACCCACAATTTTCATATTTATAACCCCTATGAAAAATACAGTTGTTTTTGTTTTGCTTGGAAAACAGAAGATAAATGCTTACTGTAAGTCTGTGTCCTTCCTTAGCTGGAGATTTTTACCATCTAGGTTACTATTTGTGTTCAGATATGAGCAATAGAAGACAGGAGACTAAGGAAAGTAATGTTAATTCATGAGCCAGCCAGAGCACAACACATCAAAAAGAAGAAACAGGAGCCCACAAACTTTCTGAATTACAGACTTTCAACTGATAACAAGTGAAGCTGAAAAAAGCATCAGGATTTAAAATAGGTAATCAGAGTCTAATACTTGACATTAGTATCTAGTGTTTCACACAACCTTCTGATGTAAAAATGAAATTGCTGTTCTGTTTTCAGCAAATGCCATCTAGTGATGCATAGCTGCAAAGCTTTGAATCACTTTGATTTTTATGTACATTGTCCCAGATTTTTCTGCTTTGCTACTATTAAAAAAAAAAAAAAAAATCAGGCAAATGCTTTACATGGTCCCAGACTCTCAAAATTCATGTCACACACGTGCAGAACATAGAGGAGGATGGGTTAACCATACATGAAGGACCAACATTTGTTACAATTTGTATTAAAATATTCATTGCAAACAACCACGCTAAGTACACTGTGGTAGCTAGCACCATTCTGTAATATTTCAAGTTATTTTTTTGTTCCTCTGTCAAAAGCAATTAGAGAACAGGCTGTTCTACTCTGCTTGACTGACTGCTGTCTACTTTATTTCATCTGACCCAGTTAGTGTCTGAGTTAATTAGGAGGAGCTGCCACTGGGACATCAGAGAATGTATCAGAGAAGTTTGCAATTAATGAGACCAAGGTGTTATATGCAATTGTTTACAATACATACACCTTCTTCATAGGGTGAAGATGCTGTCATTATAAAGCTGACAACATCAACTGGACCACAGCCAGACTTCATCTTATTATATAACATATGAGAAACTTTGAAGTAAAAGGAAACATGCCCCTAAGAACAGCTGTATAAATTAAAGGTAAGTGAACTGTGTTTTCCACTCCTGTTTTCACCTCTGAAGCAGACAAAGTAATGATGAATGTATCTAAACTATAGTTGTGACTTATTTAATTCACAAAGAACTATTACAGATTGCATGTTGTCAGGTCTCTTGGCATCCTTTCACCACTCCCAAGCATCCTCCACTCTCAAGAGCAGAAAAGAAAGGACAGCCAAAGAGTAAGATAAAGCATTCCAAAAGCCCCATTGATAGTGATAATTGGAGGGGGGAAGCCAATAGAATATAATTTAATTCCCCTAAACCCCTTCGCATTTCACAGCTACTTTATTCTGTTTGTAGTGGTTCAATTGCACAAGTGACTGAAGGATCTCAAATTTTCAGAAATATACATGTTAGTATCTGAATGTTTGGCATACTGAACACGATTGTCTGGTACTACCCCATGTTTGGGAAAACTCCAACTGTACAGCTGAAGGCTAATATGAATTAGATAAAAGTCTAAATACCAGCACTTCAAAGAAAACCTAGATTACAAAGAATATTAAATGTGCATCCCCTACACCCTAAAATGTCAAGCATCCCTGAAAACAAAAAGCAAGTCACGGAATTTCTAGACAGCTCATAAGCAACACCTTGCAAACAGCCACAATGTTTACTATAGACTGTTCTTCCTTCAGCTTCTTTCTGAGGCTTTTTTTTTTCATTTAACAGCTTTACTTGGGAAGTGACTGATCGATTCTCGCACAAAGAAAAAATATTGAAACTGGAAGAGAATGGGGGAGGTGTTAGTCTCTTTTGCCTCTAAGATGGTGAAAAATAAGAGCACAACAGAAAGCAGTTTTAGACTTCAGCACAAACAGGGTGACAACCATTACAAAGTAAATGCATTTTTTAGAATTCTTAAAACAAAATGTATTAAAGATAGAACTCATCAACATGCCCAGAGCTACCAATAGTCCCAGCTGTGTTTTTCCCCAGCAGCCAGTGGGGAGAAAGCTATCATTATAGAGAACAGGCATTATAAACTGTAGAAATCACATTGCTGAAGACAAGAGAAGCACTTCAGTTGAGGTACCACCCTTGCCCATCAAGTCACACCACAGCAGTGGTTCCTGGTGGTCTCTGTCTCTCCAGCCCTACACTAAGAGGCAGCAGCCTGTGAGACACAGAGGAAGGACAGGATGTATTTCTTTTTAAGCAGTCAGGTATAGCTCCTGCTTATGAACATTTTATTATCTACACTATGCTAGAAAAGCGTATTTTGCTATGTGTTGTTAAACATATTGTTTACAACTTTGCATGAACTTCTCAGGTTATTTTTAAGTTGTCTGAAGAAATAACTGAAATTGGGTAGGAATCCTATCCAAAACTCATCTGCCTGACATTAATGCACTGGCATTTGTTAAATCTGAATACTCAGTTTGAGGCTGAACACATTTTTCATCCACACATGGGGACGAAGCATAACATCTTAGATTTATTTCGGGGGAGTGGAGTAGAAAGACTTGGTATCAATGAAATGGACAGGAACACTGAGATAGCAAGGAAGAGAGAAAATATACATAATTCCCTTATCCCTATTTTGAGATACTTTTGCCATTCTAGGATAGGGGGAAAAGTAAAGGGAGGTGCAATTTTTAGAATGATAACATCGTTATATTTTTGTAATGTGCCCCTGAAATTATTACTCCACTTCAGAATATTTGAAGCACTAATTAAATATTTGTTAAAATTAGATTCAATATGAGTACTGTTCTTCTTCTTATCAAGTGAGCATTGTCTGAGCAAGTTAAAAGAATATTTGCAATAAGAAATTGTATTTAAATCCTGCAGATTTCATGCCCTCCCAACTGGAAGTAGGATTTTCTGGCTTTACCAGACATGAACATTTTAGATAACTAATATATTTGCTGCCTGTACATATTCTGTGCATTGATCAGTGGGTTTGGTTTGGCTTTTTTTTTTTTTTTTTTTCCATTTCATACATCATTCAGAACTGCTTGCAATGAAGGATTTCATATCTATAACATTAAGTGAAGATTAAGAAATATTAGTATTGATGCTAGGACAGTTGCCTATTATAAGCATTGATTTTTAGTTCAACTCAGTGCCAACTCATCAGCTCTACTGAGAGGAGCTGTGTTTCCTTAATATAGATTCAGTACAGAAAAAGAAGAAAAAACATCTATTTGTCATTCTTTTTACAGCTGTTCTTTTCCAGTCTAGACAACTCAAGGCAAGTGTGACATTTCACAAGATCATAAACTACATTGAAGAAACATACTGTCATTCAATTCCAATGTTTTTGCAACAGTAACAAAGAGTAATTTTCTTTGTAGCCTAATGCTTTTTAGAGGCACCTTAATCAATCTGCATAGATATTTTGATCACATTCATCCTAACAGAGAAACAGAACTGAATAGATATTGGAATTTCAGTTTTGGCTTCCATCTTGGAGGACTGTACAAAAGGCCAATTGAAAAAAAATATGGTAGAAAACTCACAAGCAAGAAGAGGAAGGGAAGGAAGGAAAAATGTGTAAAAACAAATGTAAAAATGTATAGATAACTTATTTGCAGACGAAAGAGAGAAGAAATGAGGATTCAACTGCAAAGACTACTGATAAAATATCACCCAAAAAGCTGAAACTATTACACTGTGGCTTTGGCAGTTACTTAAAACCTGTACAACAACCAGGGGAAATTCACTGAAATTAGAGCATGATGGTTTAGAATGAAAAAAAAGTCATACCCATTAATTATCAGGATGTTCAGATAGCACTATACAGAACAGTTCAATGTGAACACAGTGGAGAACAAACATCCTCTCTCCCTGCCTAAATCAGGTGTAATTCCTGTTTTCTTCATACTTCTTTAATTTATTAATAATACATCCTCTTTGCACACTCCTTAGTTTCTTTTATGTTTTCACACTTCAAAATTTCAATCTGGCCACACGGTCACTCTGCAGTTCACAGTTACACCGTGGAATTCCTGAGCATACAAAATCCTTGGGACTAATGTGTAAAGGGATAAGAGAGGATTTATAAAGATTAATGGTGGAAAGGTATTCAGATGGATCTGAGCACAAGTACCCCGAGGCAGTGTTTACCTTCAGTAAAGACTAATTACTGATATGCAGATGATGACATGAGCTCGGTTGGTCAGAGCATGGTGCTAATAACGGAGAGGTTGTGGTTCAGTCTCTGTATGGACCATTTCCTTCAGAGCTGGACTCACTGATCCTTGTGGGCCTCTTCCAACTCAATACTGTGTGAATCTCATGCTAGCATCTACCATCTACCATGCAAGGGACCTTCAGGCTAATTCAGTGAGCACCAGAATCAAGAAAACCAGAATGACTACAATATTTTGCTCCTTTTCCTCACCTCATGAAAGAAATATTCTTTGGCTGACACAAGAACCAAAACGAAAGTTATTTCTGGGAGTTTTGAGACGTGAGGAATGAGTTGGCTACTCCTCTAATATTTGCAACACCTAACAACCAACTTAGCAACCACATAAATAGTGTCTATGTTATTTTGGTATTTCCACATCGCTAATTGTCAGGCACTCTTCATCAGCATTATCAGCTTGATGACAATGACATACAGAGGTTAAATCATTTGGATATCTGATTAGCTGTCAGAAACAATGATTCCATGACATTCAGGCTCCACCTAACATCACAGCAGGACCGAGAGGGTTTGCCACCAAGCACCAGTTTTAGAAATTAAAAAAACCCCTGCAATTCTTATAATGAAAGAAGTTGAAAATCGTGCAGCAGGCAGCTACATTAATAAAATTAACATGGAAACGATTTATAATTAATAGAAAACAACTTACAAAGGGCAAATTGGCATGACTGTTGCATTTCAAGCAATGTAAATGGAACTCTTAAAAATTCTCCATGCTTCTATTTTACCTTCCCAGTAATAAGGAAATCGAATGAATTTCAGGTCTTTGACATGTGTCCTTTATTGACAGTTAGGTCTTGAATAGAGAAATAACTTTGGTAATGCACAATTCTCTATATTAAATTGTTTAACAGCTAAGGAGATCACTATGCATAAAAAAAATCATTCTTTTTAAATTATTTTTGTTCCAACTCTAGTCAAATGTGATACTCAAGGACATGAAGGAATATTAAGATAGT
Organism: Grantiella picta; assembly: GCA_013397955.1. Lineage (NCBI taxonomy): Eukaryota > Metazoa > Chordata > Aves > Passeriformes > Meliphagidae > Grantiella > Grantiella picta. The sequence continues at coordinate 683,345 of VZRM01004865.1, forward strand.
TTCTAAACTGTGTTTGTTCATACAATCAGTCACACAGATAGTATTTAATAGAATATGATGCTCATATTTGCCCCCTGCTATGTTTTACACATGGTAAGAAACTACCCAGAGCAAAGACTGATCGGACACTGACTCTTTGGAATAAGCAAAGTTAGCCTGACTACTAACTTAGACTGAGAATTTAATTGATATTTCCTATTTTCTCATGAAGAAGCTAGGTGTGGTCATGAGGAAAAAATAATTTTCAGTGCTAACAGCAAATGTACCAAAAGAACTATTCAGTGAGACAGGGAAAGAAGCAGGATACCGAAGCAATACAAAGAAAAAAATTAATTAATTAATTTAATACTTTAATGTGGCTTAAGTTACCTTCAACAAGAAGTAAGGATTTACACATAGTAAAAAAAAAAAGACAGTAAATGGAAATAGGACAATGTCTCTATAGAAGTGCATTAGCACTGTAAGAAAGAATTGTAAGTTATGAGATATCTGTTTTCATTCACAAAGTTTTTTAACTTTTTCCACACAGTTATGTGCATATTAACCAGTCAGAAGAACATAAGCTCTTTGCTTTATTTTTTGAATATTTTTTGCTGTCATCTTTGGCTTGTACAACATAAACTTCACACAAAATATGTAACAATCAACTAGCCAGTATGACAGCTTATCATCAGGACTTACATATTTTAAAAATTGAAAAAAGGTTATAGTCAGCAACAGAAACAGTTAAGTCGTCTTCCTTTTAGTTGTTGATTTATTTAAATACACTCGATTTAAGGTGAGTATTTAAGGGTTGGCTGGTTTTTATTTTAAAATGGAACAGATGTACATCTACTTTTCAATGTACTGCACTGTCAAGACAACAACACTCCTGTAGTTCAGGACTCTGCTAGAACATAGAGGAACCTACTGGATTTTTCAACTTTGAAAAATATAAACAAAATAATACTGCATGCACAGAAAAAAAAAAAAAAAGAAGAAGAAAAAGAAAATACTTTCCTATTTCACACACATTTGGCAGACAAGTCTCCATCCAGGCTGGAAGGAGGTGAAAAATCAGTGTCATTGCTTGAAATGATGCATGTTACTGGATTATTCTCATTAGTGAGGATTACAGTCTTGCCAGTCTAAGCAACATAGATTGAAACAACTGCAGCAAGTATAATACCAATACTAAGAAATAAATAAATTATGGAATTATAGTCCTTTATCAGTCTGCAAATCTTATTAGCTTTCCCAAGATTTTTTTAATTTATATTTTCCATAAAACTTCATATCTTTGAAAATGTTTCTATGCTAAGGAACACAGTTACCATGATTGCAGTGAAAGTAGCAGATAAAAATCCTCTAAACTTGGCTTTGATTTTTCTTACAAGCCTTGTCGGAAACATAAGCATTCTACAAGTTTAAGAATTGAGATTAGATATTACTTTACAGAATTAAGTATCATTAATATTAGATACTTATTTAGAGAATGAATTAATACTGTGAAAAACATTCAAGGTATTAAAATTCTGTGCACTTACTTACACTACAGAGTTATAAACAGATGAAATAATTTTTAGTCCAGAACATGGGAATTTAGCTAGAAATCTAATTGGTAGACTTTCTATGCACATTCAGATGACTGTAAAAACAAAGACATCAATGGGGTGATTCAGAAGATAATTACAAATAAAAAAAATCATCATGAGGTAATTTTCAAATGCATCCATAATCAAATTTTGCAGCATTTGTATCGAGTGAAATGTATCTTAAGACTACCCAAAGCACCAATTCAAACACAGACACACACATATACACAAAGATATACATTTTTAAAGTACTGAAGTTTTTGCAGTTAGTTCAGATATATCAGAGCTCTGTGACTGCTTGGCTGTGATAGAAGCAAAATATTCACCCATATGATCTTCACTTGTGCAAGTGTTCCAGCAGCCACATTTCTACAGTACTGATACATTAACACAGTTTTCCACATATTTATGGAAGATGGCACACACATCCAATGATGTTTGATGACATTTATTAAACTGTTCAAGCAAGTGTTCACCTCACTTCTAAGTATTCCTGGAGATCATTTTCAGTTCTAATGGCACTAAAGTGAGCATTAAATCTGGGTTTTGTTCCTTAATTCATTATTTATTCTAGGAATATAAACTTTAACCTATATGTGTAAGCAGCTCTTTTTAACTTCTATACTGTGTATTTGACTGCAGCTGGGGATTTTTTTCAATGCTATTGCTAGCTGTCATCTTCACTTTAAAAACTGCAATTAGGCCTGGTGATTAAAATGCATTAACTACATTTCTGAGAGCTGTTATATGTAACAAAGACCATAGATTGTGTGTGTTCTTTCTATCCCTGACTGCTTTCTGGCAAACTACCATCCTCAACTACTGAGATTAAATACTGCCTCTACATTTCTCTGCAAGATGTACACACAAAGTATAGGAGACCTGTAATAAAACAGCCATCTCCCAACAAATATTTAAAGTAACAAATCCAACCAATCAGAACTTTTGGGTTACTTTGCAAAATGTAATTGCAGTGGAAATTCTTTGAAAAAACCTTCCTATTTATCTGAAGACTGAAAATGCCTCAATGTATTAAGCATATATTGTGTTAATATATTTTATGTATTCATCCTCCATCACCTTTAACACTTCAAGACAAGGCAGTATATCTTGCTCTGTATTTTGCACTTTACTGAAAATCCACTGTGAGAAGCCAGGTAAGCCCTGCCACCTCTGCCACTTCTTTGTCTGGAAACCTAAACCATGTTGGTACAAAAAGTCTCACCACCCAAAAGGTGTTCCAGGTATACTCTGCACAAGAGCTAATGCTCAAGTACCCAGAACAAGTCCACCCAATTTTTCTCTACAAGGTGGGCTGGCATGCTGACATCTCTGCTGCCCTTCTCCCATAAACCCACCCAGAAAAGATGCCAATAGAATACAGAGTGCTCCAAAATTGCACCAATGATGCCACAGAGATTTATAAGCAAGTCATTAAATGAAGATAATATGGACAGAAATATGCTAAGCACTCTTCACAATGAATTTACATGCAAGCTGAGCTAACTGAAATGCTTGAGGAAGGCCTAGGCTCTAGATCAGGTATGCTGCCCCTCCTCCCAAATTAGTAAGATCTCCCCTACTACTGCAGATGAAGCAGGAGCAGCCTGGCTATCAGTACCAGAGCTACCTGATAGCTCCATCATAGCCACTTATTCCCATCTGAAGAAGTGAAAAATGCTTTTGCATTGATGGGAGAGATGTACACAACTTATTTTTTATTTGCAACCCTTTCTGCTGTTGTTTTTATTTTTATAGATTATAAAAATAGGTAAGGAAAAGACATTTTATTCTTAATTCACGGGAACAATTATTAACAGAGTTGTTAAAAAGACTGTGTAAGGCTATGGTTTTTCAATAATTAAATGGATGGAAATATCCTGAGTCAAAGGTCAAATCCGTCTATAGAATTGCTCTCAAGGAGAGGAATTGCTGAAAATACAATTTGTTCCTTTATAGCAAGTAAGAAAATCATACATCGATTCATATGTTATCTCTCTCCTCTGGATAGAGTACCATTGTTACATTTAATTAATACAATGAAATTTCACAGTCTATTCTATTAGTTCTTTAATACAGTTAGAATGATGTTAAATAAGTGCTTTAACTTCTTTTAAAAAATCCAGTGAAAACTGAGAAGTGGTGACATTTGTTGACATCACAAAGCATTTTTTTCATTTATTTTACATATTTTTCTGTAATATTCCATTTCCTAACTAGCACAGAAGCAACATACTTAATTCTGATTTACTTCATATACTAATAGCTGCCAAAGGCAACAATTATTATTTCTTGATCACATTAAAACAGACAAAACTATACTTCCAATATCACTGTACTTGTCTCAGTGATAAAACAGCACAAGCTTTTCTAAAGAGGTACGAGCACTCTTGCTTTCTCTGAAAGAAGTGTAAACTGGTAAAACTCAAGAGTCGCTGCCTAATAGAACAAACATAACTTCTGCATGCTAAGCATATGTGCACATATATTACACATTACTAAATGAAAAATTACTTATTACTACTGTCAAAGGCCCTTTTCTGATATCCTATATGAAGAAATGGTATCACACCCACACCTACTTAAAATGTTCTTGTTTACTCACTGATGAGATGTGCAAGAAAGCAAACATATATATATTTTTGTGTGCATAGACATGTATCTATGTATCAGGGCAGATAGAAAGCAGAGATCTTGGTGTGCCCCAGTTTGCCACATCCTTATCACCAAGTGGACCTTTTCTAAGCTGTGTGTGCCAGAATTCACTTCAGGCCAGCCTAGCTGAGTTTATCACTGCTCATTAAGGGTGCTGGTGAGACAACACTCTGTTCGTGGAGGATTTTCCTGCAGCACAGCCAAGATGACAACAAGGGGAGCAGGGGGATGAAAGCTGTGACTCAACTCTTGCCTAGCTCTCCAAGGGTTTGGTTTTCTTTCCCCTGGAGGTGGATGAAGGAAAGACACCATTCCCTAAGCAGCCAGGAATAACAACAGTTCACAACAGTTTGTTTGGCCTGCAACATAAGTGGAAAACAAAAGCAAACCAGGGGATTTAATAATCAATCAAAAAAATAGAACACTGCCCCAAGATCTGCAAGTGGCTTAACACTATTCTGAAATGCCAGCAGACAACATATCAATCAACAGCTGAATGCTAATTGCTAAGGTATCAGTCATATGAAAACAAGTCCTGTCACTATTAATTCTGTTTCAAAGTTCCAATTTGATGAAATATTTGTACTGTAAGTATTTAGGCACTCAAGCTTTACCATTGCAAATGCTCCTGATGGAGAGTAAGGTAAACCCTTCAGTTTTGTATATTCTGTTTGTGTAAAACTCCAGTGGAATTCTACAGCTTAAAATGTAGCCCTAAAAACATATTTGGAAATACATATTAATGTTGGACAACTCAAAATTTACTTTGAGATGAGGAATTAGTACTCGTAATTTCAGAATATGAATTGAGAACTACAAATATTTGTAAATCCTCAATGTGTTAATAATTATTCACTGAAATTTCAGTAATTGTGGATGATGACTGTGTTGAAAAAAATTGTAGTCTGTTCATAAACAAAGAACTCCAAAAGCTAAGTATAGCATTTTAAGCAGATGCATACAATTTAACAATGCCCAAAATAGTAACCTTTTAACTAATCACTCACTAAATAGCTACTTTTCCTAAACACAAAGCAATCCCATACATTCAGCCTATATGAACCTCATTTTTGAAGTGGATACAGACTTAACTCTGGCCTTATTTTGTCTTTCTTTTCAACACACCTGAAACCATCTCAGTGCAACTAAGTGAAGAAATAAAGTTCATGCCTGTACAGAAAGACAACATAATTTTGCTTCCCATGTTAAAACCTGTCACACAATACCTTCAAAAATAAAGAAATATTACAGTAGTTAATTTTCTGTACTGGTTTACAACAAATACGCAGATATAATTCACCACTATCACTTGATGTACTGCATCATCAATAAACAAAAATGATGTTAAAAAAAAAAGAGACTAAGAATTATGAAGTTAACTCAGCCATCTGTGCTGTTAGGACTGCAGGCTTTCAGCAATATTTAAAACAGGCTAGCTAATACACATTCTTATATATAATTAAAAGTGGTGCTTGAGGGGTTTCTTTGACTTAAGGATGTTATTTTATTAAAGAAGTTTTTGCATGGGAGGCAACTATCCTACTAATTTACATATACAAAAATAAACCATTTTACCAAATTAATCTAAGTTTACACACTGAAATAAAAATGCTTAGAATAAAATCTTGGTTGGGGCATCTCTTGAAACACCTAATTTATTGAGTAGGTTTATATTTCCCATCAGCATCTATTATGCCTCTCAGAGTGGTGTCTTTCCATTTCAAGATTCTGAAGCTAGTTAAATTCCTGTGTCTGTTCAGTCTCTTTTCATAACTGATTATCATTAGTATAAAAAGGGAAGAATTCAGGTTAAACTTTCTTGATATAATTTCAATAAATACTTATGAGTCAGTTTATTTGATAGAATGTAAGGGTTTAGATAACTTTTCAAATAGAAATTTGCAGTTAAAACGGAATAAATTAAAAATATCAAATTTAGAAATAAATATAAAAGATTTTAATGTCACGGACATCTCTTTGGAAAACATACTTTTTTGGACATATTTCCAGTAATATTTAAATTACTAAAAAAGTTTTTTTTCCCACTTAATGATTGTAATTTAAAGGACTTAGCAGACTAAGTCTACAGATGACAAGTATTTCTTACCAGTGGTTGAAATTACAGTAAAAATAGGGGGGTTTTACAGTCTTTAGGGGTTCCTTAGCAAATTCTCAACACCCAGAAGATGACCCTGAGTCAGCTGCCTCCTCATAGCAAAGGTCCAGTTTTTAAAGAACTGCCCTCTAATAAAACATGTTTGGCTCAGGGAGAGCAGAACCCACATACACCATCCATATTTCTGCAGGGATGCTTTTATGTGTCCTTATAAATTCTTTCTTAAAGTCTTTTCCAAGGAGAAAACATGATTTTTCTAAAGCCATGGGTTCCATGTGGGAATAACCAAGATTAGGGGAGCTACATTTCCACACACAATTTAACATCATTTTATACATCTGTAATTTGCAACATCCCAGGCTTCCCTTGCCCACCTTGCATTATCCCCCAACAGAGAAACACGAAGTGAACCTCTGAAAATGAAGAGCAACCCGGCTGGAAGATTTCACAGATGTCCTCTGTTGCTCATTATACTAAAACTTAGAATGCTCATATCTCATAGGTCAAGTAATGTAAAGTATTTAAATGGAGAGGAAAAAGGCATTGAAAAACAGATTGCTTTTGCTGCCTGTAACCCTTTTTTTTCAGCAATTCATGACTACTCTTGCTAAAATTATGCATGTTTAGCATGTGTATTACCATAGCAGCCTCTCTCTGGTTCTTAGCTTTCTTTTGCAGGGCTCTGTCAGAGTATGCTAAATAATTATGGTCTCTTTTCTACACCATTCCCAAAGTGCTTCCTTTTCCAGGCCTAATTAGTTCTGATATTCAATGTAATTAGTTGAATTTAGAAATTTTCTGGGAAAAAAAGGTTGTTCTACAGCTTCTCATCAGCTTATATCAGGGAAAAACATTCTACTGATGGTTAAATATCAATGATATATTTGAAATTTTCCAAAGATATTTCTAAAATACTAAAATAACATGAAATTAAACAACTGGGTGGAATATAATTAAATCCTCTTTATTTCTGTTGGAAAGGGGAGGAACCTCCAAAAGAGCTAGATTAAAGGCCTACAAAATCCATCTTTTCCAAGAGAGTAAAATGTCAGATATGAGGTCATAATAAAAGCAGTCATTCATGTAAAGTCATGTATTCCTATAAAAAATAATAAATAAATAAATAAGCAGCACCTGTCAGATTTAAAGATTAACACCAAATTACTCATGATGGAAAAAAAAGTTGATCGGTTTGTCTTTTTTTTTTTCCAAATTACTGAACAAAAAAGTTTTTTCTTGCCCTTTATTTTTTAATTTTTAGGGCAAATTCAATTTATTTATATGCTAATCAAGTTTCCACTGCCTTTATACATCTGAGAATTTTACACTGAAATGTGAGCTCTGAAGCTGAGAAAGTTAATTAGTTTCACTGATGAAAATAAGCCACTGCCTCCTTGACCATCTTGACCTGGTTTGGAGCTCTCCCTCACTTGTAATAAAAGAGAACTTGTAGCAATAGAAATGGGCTTTGTTATCCACTCTGTCTCCAACCAAAACATGACATCCTAATGGCCAGTTATAGCTCCACACCTGCTGTTGGGAGGAAAACCTCATTAATACTTAATTTGAAGAACAGGCACTAAAGTGTTTTCTGAAAAATTAGCTACTTCACCAAGCAGGATAACCCTCAAGAAGCCTTTTCCAAGACTTGCAACAGAAGTCAGGGAAATAGGAATGATTGCTTTGCCATCTGAAGAAAGATGCCTGAAATCCAACTTTTTATGTTTTTTACACAAAAACAGAAGTAGCAGTTCCAGCATCTCTTCCCTCTGGTTATCCAGAATACATCCAGCCTAAAGACTCTCTCTCTCAAAATTATCATTCTCTGCACTGCTAATAGACACATTTAGAAAGAAATGAAGACAAAACCCAACATAAACTGAGTATTTCCATAGGCTATTGATTTAAAGAACTTCTATTTCCAGTAAGTTTGGCTCATGATAAAGTAACACTAACTATAAAACCAGACTGAACAAAGTCGGTTTCTTTAAAACACAGACTGAAGAACAGGAAGGAATGCACAGCAAAGTCCCACAACGCTGGAAAGCATATGATAATGTCACCAGCATGATGCTTTCCTAACACATTCCAGTTGTATTAGTTCTACAAATAAGATAGGTTCACCACATACAAGTATTTTTTATCAAATAGTGCATGAAATATAAAGAAAGATAAGGCTGAAAGTGCTTGCAATATTTCAGACACAGCAGCTGTTTACAACTCATGTTTAACATCTATCAACAAGCCTGACTAGAGAAGATACAGATATTATCTACCTGTCCCACTGCATGAGATATAACAGAGGTCTCCAATCCAAATCTCTCTTTTGCACTCACCCTCTTCAAGATCCGGCATGACAATGCATTTCTCGTGCTTGAAATGATCACAGGGGTGAAAAAGACTGATGGGAAAGACTAAAAAGACCAAAAGTACAGATATAATAATTTGCACCCAGAGGCAGCCTAATGGATGGCTTACAAAAATCCTCCCAACTGGTGTGAAACTAAGAATAATTGTAATAGAATAACATTATTATATGATAAAAACTGAGAAAAAGAGGTCATAACGTCTGGATTCTTTCCACCACAATAGAGTACAAGTTAAGCCATTTAAATTCTGCATTTCAGCTGCTGTATCCAACCCAAAGCCAATGGTGTTAGTCTTGATTTATTAGTCATTATGAAGCAGATTAAGATTCTCCTTTGTAAAGCCATAAAGGCTTCCAAATTATGACTGATTTGAACAGGGTTGATTATATAAGACCTATTTAGAAGTCCATGACACTGTCACGAGGCTTCTATTTCACCCCTTTATCAAACACAGTCTAGTCAGGCTAAAATTTCTATAATTGTGTTTTTACTTCTATTATTAAAAATTATAGTTATGGATAGCTTAACCATCTTTGAGAGTCAGACTACAGGAAAGATTTTCTCCTCTCAGAAATATTCATCTTATAGCTATTTTCTTGGGAAGTATCTCAATGTGTCCTTGGAGTTACAGGGAAATTCAGTGTTCCTCCTTGGAATGTATCCCTTCTTAGTCCCTGTGAGAGGAGTGAGAGAAAGAAAATATCTGTAATGGGAGAAGTTGCAGTCATTAGAAGAACCTGGATACTGTATTTCAGTGCTATGCATGTGGCAGGGCACCAGGGAGAGGTCAGAAAATAACTTTCCCCTTTTTTTAACTTTTACTGATTCTATTGCAGCAAGCACAGAAACTGAAGCCCCTGTCCTTATGCTCTCCAACACTTCCTTCATTAAGTGTGGAATAAGAAGTAAGACTGGTACTGGGAGGTGAGCTAAAAACAAAAATATCATGAAAGCCAGTGAAGAACTGAAGAACAAATGGCTCATCACAGAGGCTAGGATTTATATTTGCTGAAAATCCATGGAAGAGAAACTAGATGTCCTAGAGCAAGAAGCTGAAGAGCAGAACCCAGGCTGGTGAGCTCTGAAGGACATGAAGGCAGACCACCAGGAGGGGCTGGAGGGTGGAACAGGGAAGAAAAGCAAAATCAGAGAGAGAAGCAAGGTCAGGCACAGATCACAGATCTCCTTATGCCCCAGACTTCACTGTTCCTGCATTGTCAAATGTCTGCAAAAAACCACCCTGAGGGATATCCTGAGCCCGTTAGTCTATTGAGAGAATCCTGTATTTCTATGAATTTAACCCCACTGGCACAGATTACATGCACTAATGATAACACGTGAAGACACATACCCGCACCACATCTACCACGAAATTATGCCCTAAAAACATTCAAAGTCACAGCAGTAATTGGTCTGAAAAACTGATTACAGCTGCCTTTCAGACGGGTCTCAAATTTAACATGTACTTCTAACTTTGGTAGTCCCATGCTGTGGCTTATTTGTCAAATAGAGATATTAATGCCTTGTAGGCAGCATGAAAAACAGGCTGCCTAACATGTGTGAAACACTGAGATTACATGGGAATGAAGTACATAGGATGTCACTGTGCACTTAAAAGCTACATGGCAAGGCACAGCAGCAATGGGAAAAATTAATAGTTGCATGAGTATCATCAAATGTAGCATTTCCTGGTTGTTGACATCACAAGTTAGAGATAATTTTGTGCTCATTTCTACAAGAAATACCAGATGTCTCACAATACATAATAGGCTTTACATTTGGAAGATCTTCCTAATTTAATCTCAACTAGTCAAGCATAGATTTTCTTGAATTTTCACATTAAGGAGAGACTTTACAGAAGATAAAGTTGCCATAGAGATGCATACACTCCTTTCCGATAATTTCAAATATAGTTAGACACAATTAATTATTTAGTTTGCCACATTTATACTTTTACATTAAATATTCCAGGGTGAGAGGTATTTTTCAAGTATGTTTAAAAACAACTTCAAATAGTAGTAAATGGTCTAAGGACAAAAAAAGTTAAAATTGTGAACAAATTACATAAAATATCAAGCAGTTAGAGATCCATCCAGGTAATTCAGTATTCCCTCATAACTCTCATAGATGCAGAAGGTTTTGAAAGAAAAGGAGTTGTTTTTCATTCACTTTGCATGTCTACAAGGAACAAAACCCTGCGGGGATTCACATCTACTCTTACTGAAAGGATGTAAGAATTTCTCTTTTAAGAGATAATGTAAAAATAAAGACTAATATTGTAACACTTTTTAATGGGAGTGAAAGCAACAAAATACTGATTAAGAGAATCTGGAACTGTCATGCAGAATGCAATCCTCTTGACTGGCAGCTGTGGCTTGACAATACTGAGACCTTGTGCTATTTGATTAAAACAACATCAAGATGGAAAGATCTCTTCAAACTAGAGGTCAGAAACATCAGTCTGTTTTTTCTGCAGTTGTTAAAAGTGATACAGGGTAATTAAGTCTGGAATAATGTCAGACAGGTGGTACTTTTCTTTTGAAGTAATTCATTAGGGAAGGCTTGTCACTTGTGACATTCCCACATAAATCCTGGTGTTTGCTCTCTTCTCCAAATGAGTTTAAATTGCTCCATCGAATATGAAAATACCTCAAAGGGGACTATATATTCTCTATCTTATACAACAGTTTACAATTTCATTTGGCAAAGGTTTAACAACAACAACAACAAAATAACCTAAACAAAAAGAACAGCAAGAAAAGCCACACCACAGTTTCCAAATCTTATGTACAAAAGCAACAATTTGCAAGGTGAGGAGACATACAGAAGATGGAGAAGCTGCTATCAGCAAGAAAACCAGAATAAGCATTTCCAGAATGAACAGCAGATTTGGGCAGTAAACAACTGCCGTTTGAACACCTCCATTTTATCAACTCAACTCACTTGTCTACTCTCACTGTGGTTATAATAATGTGCCAAAAATTTCAGCAGAGAGGAAAAATTATTTCATTATTACATAATATGTGGCATAAATTTCTAATTTTATTGCTCTATCAGTGACTTCAAATAAATCCTCTAATGAACTTGAAGATCATCTATAAAACCAACTATGCAATTTAAATCAGCATCATGCACTTAAATATTCAAATGTGAAAAGCCACCAGCAAGCTGGAAAGAGAAAGGACATAATGTCAAAGTAACCAGTTTACACTTTTAGCTGGGGATCTCCAAAGCAAAAAAGTTTTCATTTTTCTAAATGTGGTTAATTTGTTTTGAACTGATGGGGAAGAAAAAAATATTAAAATCCAACCCAAAACCCCAAGAAAATGCATTTCTGTTAAGGCATATTTAAAACAAATTGCAGAAACCTCACTTATGATGAATATAGTCTTTTAAGACTTCAGCAGTCCACCAGAGAAAACTCATTAAAAGCATAAGCAGTACTAAAATGTCCTAAATAATCATCTATAGTACCTACACTGCCCTATCTTGCAATTAGGCATATTGAAGGTCCCATAGAATTATGGACTTGTTAGTTGGAAAGGCCAAATTTTAAAAGCTTTTACATGATGAATAAGCATTTTTAAACACTCCATTTTATTTCATAAGGTCAGGTATGGACTGAGAAAGCCTATTAGACTCCCCAGCAGTATGCTTACACAAAAATTTACTCATGCTGCTGCAAATACATGTAGGAAATAAGATCATGACATTAACTCCATGAGGAGTTTCCAACAACATCCCTTATAGCTTGGAAATATAATTTCCTTTGATTTTCAATATTCATATTAATTTGAAGAGAGAAAGTATTTGATTTTTAAGCAGAAGTCTTGACGCCTTACCTGAAGGTGTATCAATTACTTAGTGTTAATTTATCTAGGGACTTTCAATGAAGAACAATGTCAAAGATTCAGAAGTCCTTAATTTAGTAGAGGTGCTGGTTTTATCCATTTAAAAAATAAAAATCACTGACCACGATTTTGCACACATTTTCCCTACAAATAAATCTGTTTGACAGTAAATTACTACCATGTTATTCAGGAAAGTCAAAAGTTTTAACTGCTCTGTGTAAATGCATTTTTGCTGAGAAAAGTCACTTCTGTTGTGGAGTAGCCTGCTTGTCTCAAACTGACATTCACACAAGCCATTATGTTCTCTAAGAGAAACTTCTTTTTCCATGTAACAACATTGTTTTGGATTTAAAAAGGCCTCTAAATGTTTACCTTTAAAGAATGCAAATCACCTTCTAGCGACATGGGGGTGGGTTCAATGGTAATTAGCACTGTAAACTGCAAAGATACTGACAAGAAAAGCAGCTTAATTTTGCAACAACAACAAAAAAAGAATTATTGATCATGAGCTTCACAGATACTTTCATTTGGCTTCTGGTGCAAAAAGAACTGGAAATTATGACAGCTTCAGGAGATAGTTCTGCCTTGATTCCCAGGATTGCTTCACATCCCATATTTTCCATACTTTTAATATGAATGTAAACAGTGAACATTTTTTTTTTCCCATCAGCGTTTCAGCAATGAAAATGCTGATTTTTACCATTATTGATCTGCTTGAGGAAAGACAGGTCAAAACACATGCTTGCCTGTATCAGGGGACTCAGACAATTGTGCCAACACTTGATGGTAGAGTTATCCTTCAGAAAATAAGTTTTGTAAACAGTATGTACATGGCATGTAAACTGAAACATTTTAAGATATAGTTACTTATCTTGCATGACAGTGTTGGTTTCCATGACAAATGAAAGACTGCAGCAACAAAGGTGAGATATTTGCTTAGCTTTTAAGCCACAGTGGTAGGGCACCTGCCTAGAGAGATTCATTAAAGCCAGCTATATAAAGCCAAGCTTATTTTTAAGTCTAAGCAGCAATGTCTGAACCTTGAATTTGCTTTCTTCGGAATTAGAATTTAGATTTGGCTATCTTCTTGGAGACTACAAATTGCTCCTCCTAACAAGCAGAATATTTTCAAAGGGAAAGGTCACTGTGGATATTGCTATTTCTTTTGCTGGATTCAAACATTTGGGATTTTTTCCATGATATGTTTGCATGTTTATGTTCTTTTGGGTTTAATTTACTCTATAGCTTTTTTCCAGAAGGTTAACTTCACAGAGGTCTGACCCAGAATGTTTCTCACGTAAGTGACAGAAGTATTCCAATAATCTTACAGAATCAAAAAACCATTCACCTTGGAAAAGACCTTTAAGATCATTGAGTCCAACCATTAACCTAACACTGACAGGTCCACCACTAAATGATTGACCCAAGCACCAAATCTACACATTTTCTTTACATTACCTTATCTGCAATAAAAAGCTGGTTAAAATAATAGGGCAGAGCACCAATCCAGTGCTCAAAATGGTCATTTGCCTTAAGCTCAAGTGTAATATCCTTGTCTTTACAAGAATTTCCACTAAAAACAGGGAAGAGGAAGGGCAAAGACAAGCAAGTGAAAAAAACCCCGAATCATTTCAAGCTGGACAAATCTATGATGTTTTAAGTCCAAGTCAGTTGAGTCGTTGCGGACTTCCAAATACAGATGTGTCAGCACGAAAGTGAATGATGGCTCCGATAGCCCTTGCACAGCAAAATACATCACAGGCAGCTGCACACACAGCAGTTTCATGGGAGACAGAGAGAGCTTCCTCCAAGATGGATTATTCCTACAACATCTTGATTTCCTCACTACACGGTCTGCAAGTCAAGCCAGTTTCCCAGCAAATCAAGCACAGGTGTCTACTCGCTTTAGGCAGCACAAGGCAGGTATCTGCTCTCCACACCAGCCTGCCTGCCCACAGACCTCAAGAGGAGCCCCAACGTCACCCAGCTGTGCAACAGGTTTGCATCAGCTCAAGAGTAAGAACTTTTAGTCAAATCTTTGTAATCAACTTTTTGTGCTGGGCTTTCTGTGCTATTTCCGTGGGATGTGTAGGAGGAGGATTTCTCTCACTGGTGTACAGAAAACAAAACCCTGTGTAAGTGATACAACAAATGTGAGACCATGCCAAAGCTATCACCTGAAGCTAAGCACTCACCTGTTTCAAGATCTGGCTAATACAGCAGTCTTTCCTGCCTGAAATCCCAAATAGAGGAGTTCACCTGCTTTTCGAAGATATTTGCATTTCCTTGATAAATTTTTTCAAGCCCTCCAGTACTTTGGTTTTTTAGACACCAGAATACTCTGTATAGGCTAAGCCAGGAGTCTCTGGCTCTGAGGCAACTATTAGCTACTTCATCTAGATTTCAGAACATTTTGATTTCTAATTCCTTCTTCTGATACAGCACAATTCCCTTTTCTACATGTCTGCAATACATAAATCTATATAATTCCTGAATGTAGAGTTCTGCAAGCTCCTATACTGTATCTTGTATTTTAACATATCTTGTATAACCATTCCTACAGATATGATGACAGAATTGGTATGATCCACCACTTCTTTTCAAAATTACTGAAGAAATTCAATAATAAATGAGCCAAAGCTATTGTTTTTCTCAGTCTAAGCATGGCTGTCTCATTCTTCTCAGTGAGCTTTTCCTACCTGCAGCTCACAGAATGCATTTCTAGATCTGAACGTTTTGCCAGAAATGCTATACTGAGCACACCTGTAATGTGTCCCCAACTCTTACTTGTGAATGCTTTGTATTACAGTGCATCAAAATGATCAGCTGCAATTAACACCTGACAGGCTGTACACACACAGGGTTGGATACAGTTTAAATTGTGTGCATGGAGTCTGAATTCTCGTAGTAAAGCAGAAATGAGAAACACAATGAAAAGATGTACATTTGGTTAGAAGAAAGGAGGCACACAAAATATTAACTGTTCCACCTGAAGGCAGAAGCATCACTTATGTTAAAGACAAGAAAGGAATGTTTTCATCTTGAACCTCAATCTGATCCCAAATCCAGATCTCCGTAAGTACTACAAATGGATTGCAAAAGATGTAGCAGTACACAGGTTATCCAATCTGCAACAGAGATCTGAAGTGTTGCTCCTTAACATGGCTAGGAATCATTGCTGGAATCAGGACAGTTTAGGTTGGAAGGGACCCTTAGAGGTCATCTAATCCAATCCTCAGGCAATGAGAAAGGCCATCTTCAACTAGATCAGGTTGCTCAGAGCCCCATCCAACCTGACCTTGAGTGTTTCCAAGGACAGGGCATCCAGCACAAAGAAGTATTTTGTATCAAGTAACCCACAAAAAGCCAGAAATTCTATTTGAGACAGGCATGATTTTACCGACCCAAAACCATGCCATTAATGAAATCAAGCATATATACGGGAAAATTTTAAATCTTAGCATGAACAGTTACATATAAAATGCATCTACTTATACTTCTATAAACTCACTCCAGAAAAAAAAAAAAACAAACAAACTTGACTTTTAAAAAAACAGCTTAGCTTCCCTACCTGTCCCCACACAAAATTGTGCCTCAAGCTGTTACTGTCAGCAAACAAAATGATCTATGATTAAACAGCTCATTTTCTTTCTTTAAAGATTCCTGAAAAACCCTGATGTTCCTGCAGTAAACAGCTGCCATTCACAACTGCCTGCTAAAAATAAAAAATACCCAATTTGGACAGATAATGGCATTTAAAGCAAAAAGAAAAGTAGGTTCAGTTTGGGGCTAAAATTACTCCCCCACCCCAAAACACACTATAATGCAATCGATGGAGTTTTGGCACATGCTAAATACCTTTTTAGATAATGTAAGCAAAATACACCACAGCAATCAGATGAATAAGTACCATTCTGTGTGGCTGGCACAGCAGTCGATGCATTTAGGGAAGGACCAGGAAGCTGTCGCGCCAACAGCAGCCCACAAAGCCTCCTTTGGAGCTACAGTGGGGCCATCTCAGTTCTTCCCCTGCACCCTTCTCGGCTTGAAATATCCAGCACAAAGGACAGAAATTTCCTATCAAATTGATATAGACCTTTTAAATAAAAGTAAAATGAAACTCTTCTTAATCTTGCTCCAGGAAAATTATTGGGTCAACTTCAACATACAGCTTTGCATGTTGAATACAACCTGTATCATATTCTTCAGTGGTGTACAGTAGGAAGTGCAGAAATATTTTAAGCAAAAATGGTCTTGACAGCTTCTTATAAACCCTTCATTTCCTCTACCACAACAACAAATTGCTGCCCAGAGCTAACGCCATCCAAAGTAAACACATGTTCATATTTCCCTTAAAATATTCATGTATCAAATTAAATTTTGAATTTCACATGGCTTTGCCTCACTCCCGTCAGTTCTAATTACTGATTTATTTTTGGTACCAACAGCTTTTATTTATACAGCACTCTCAATCAAAAATTCTTCAAAGTAATCTGATGAAGAGATCTCTCACCCACCACTACAATGTAGACCCCATTGGGACGGAACTTTATTCTGGGCCAATAATGTTAGAATTTTACAAAGAGATGAGAAACTTGGGTAAAATCCTGTGGAGAAAATTTAAACAGACAGTACAGTTACCACAGAAGGATTTTTTGCCAGGCAATTGAGGTTAACACCCCTAACTCCTGCCAAAAATCCATAGAACATTCGAAGGCAGGAAGCAATCTTGGTTATATTCTAGCAATTTCTTATTCAAAATGATGTAATAAAATTTAACATAGGATATTCAGCATGCATCTAACGTTTACAAGTATGAACTGCTGGCTTTATAGAGTATTAATTTTAGCATGTACACGGGCATTCACTGACTTTACATCTGCTTGCATTTTAAAAATAAATCCTTAAAGTTCATATAATCTGTTCAGAATCATCAAGGATAAAAGAGCACAAATAATTTGAATAATATAAATGCTAGAATTTGGTTGTAATGCCTCATGTAAATGACTGAGAAGCCATTAAAACAATGACTTTTATTCCCAGCTACGGCTTTATCAGAAATGCAAAGAGATAAAGCTGAGGAACTTTGTAGATGGATCACGACATCTTTTCTTCTAAAAGAGACAACAAACACAGCTAATAGATGTTTATGTTTAAAGTTCATTTTCTGGTGTGTAATTGATTTTCCCAAGCAGAGATAATGCACAGCCAGGCAATGCACACACTCCACCCCTCTGACTGCCCATTGGCTTTCCTGATAAATAAATTGATAATATGAAAAATACCCCAGCCTCCTGCACTTCAACATGTTTAAAGTCTTCTCATGTCTCATACCATTTCCTCTCTTGTTTCCTTTCTTGCCTTGCTACCTCAGGGTCAAAGGTGACAAACACCTTGTTTCAAGGAACTCAAAGAATACAACACTCTTCCCCACGCTGGTGGTACCAAATCATGCTACCTCCTAAACATGCAGATCACACTTTACATGGCAACCACAGAATGATGGAATATGCTGAGTTGGAAGGAACCCACAAGGATTATCCAAGTCCAACTCCTAGCCCTGAACAATACAATCCCAAGAATCACATAATGCACATGAGAGCATTGTCCAACATTCCTGGAGCCCTGGCAGAATTTGGGCTTTGACCTTTCCCTGTGGTTCAGTGCCCCACCACCCTCTGATGAAGACTCTTTCCATAATATCCACCCTGAACACACAAAGTATCCCCCTGACACAACTTCAGGCCATTCCCATGTGTCCCATCACTGTCACCACAGAGCAGAGATCAGTGCCTGTCCCTCCCCTCACAAGGAAGTTATAGACTGTGATGAGGACTGACCTCAGTCTCTCCAGGCTGAACAGACCAAGTGACCTCAGCCACTCCCTGTGTGGCCTATAAAATACAGCCACCTACTCCAGGTACCCCTGACAGTGACTGATTTTTATTGTAACATTGTTCTGATTTGCTATTTTAAAGCAGCAGTCTTTTTCTGCTAATTGAAATTCAAACCATTGATAGATATGTGTTATAAAGGTAACACTGAAGCAGGATTTAGTATTAAAATGAGAAAAGCTAAGCTGTGTCACAAGTGAAGTGAACAGCAATTCATATGGCTGTGTTTTCTCTGCAGGATCCTGCTTTTCTGGAAAGGAAGGACTGTGCTTTGGTGATCATCTCCTTTGCCCAATCCACTTTTCCCTCCTCAGCAGTCACCAAGTCCCACTTGCATCCCACCTCACGTCTTTTTCACCAGAACAGCTGTCACTCCTCCCATCACACGGACTGCAGCTGAGGGATTTGCAGGAGAAACCCTCATTTTCTACCTAGAGACAACACCACAGCACTGGCAGTGCCTGCTGCCACAAAAAAGCAACAAGGAAAGCACAGCCTGACTCCTGTAGCCCAAATCATTGACGAATACTAACAATCTTTACTGAGCAGATGCTGACTTTCAACATCAAACCTATTCTCCAGAGCGCTACTTTTTCTCAGGGAGTGCTGGAACTTGACTGGGAAGACTTTTTGTCACCAAGGGAAAGGGAGGGCATAAAAATATAAATAAATCTTTCTTTATCACCATGTTCTGTGAAATGGCTCAGATCTTTTATACGCAGAGCTTTAGACACTTAAAGATAAAGCATGCAAAAGTAATCAGCCTAAAGTAGTCAGAGTCTAGAAAATGTTGCCTTGACTGGCACTGTTTTGCAAACATCACCATAAAAATTGGAAGTCCCATACAATCAACCAAGTGTACTTATCAATGTAAGAAAAGGAATTAGAATCTGACACCAATTCGAAATCTGACACATTCTCTAAACAACAGCACAGGGAGCAGTATTAAAGTTAATATTTGAAATTGAAGTCACATTAAAGAGGGGTGAAACAGGGATGAGAAGCTGGGTTTCCGGCTTCCATCCAAAACATTAATAGCTCTTTTGAAAAGAGCCAACATTCAACTGTTGGTATAATTATGTAATTCACTCATAAAGCAGACTTAGAGCTTTAAGCCAGATGTGACCATTCAATCATTTAATACAACCTGCACACAGGTCATTAGGTTTCAAAAACTTATCCATAAAATGAGCCAAATAGTAAATTCTTGGCTAAAATATAACATTCAGAAAAGAGTTGTTATTAAGTTGAAAACACCTAAAAGTGAAAAATTTAAAACAACTCTTCATATTTTTTTCCAGTGGTTATATATCTTTTTTGTGGCATAATTTTTTTTTTAACTTATCCAATGTTTAAAATTAATTCCTATCCTTCCTTTTATGCATAATTTTTTAAGGGAAAAATCCAATTATTGTTCAGAATCTCCCTCAGTGTTATATGAACTATCTAGACCCTCTCCTACATTGAAACAAAAGTAACCAGAGAGCTCATCTGAAGTTTCTTGAGTTCATTATTTTGCCACTTGCCTTCTCGACCATCCCTTGGAAAGCTGACAGGCAGTGTGAGCTCAGTGCCAGCCTCACCAGCGACCTGGACGAGCAGTACTGGCAGAGCAGATGATGGGTGATTTCCCTCATCCTTGTTATTCACGGCAGCAGGCATCTCCCAGCCTTTTCTGACAACCTCCCCGTCTGTACACACGGGGATTGTGCTTCCAACCTACAGGACTGCACTGACAGCTTGTGTTTAATTGCTGATTCACTGTGATCTCTGTCTGGAGCCAATTAGAAACCTATGTCCACAGTTTTGATGTTTGCATGTCAGAACACAATGATTTACTCACTTACAGAAATGCTCTAGGGCTAGCTGGTTTTGACAGCATTTCTATTAAGAGAAGATAATTCCGGGCTTGAAGACAAGGCCATCAAGACTGTCCTGTGAATTCTTCTGAGCAGCACCTGAACCTCAGCCAGCCTGGTCTCACAGGAGATTCTTCAGCTTTGGGCCAAAGAGTTTGTCTGTCTCTTTGGCTGAGAAAATATTTGTTTTTTTCCTAGGAGATAACATTCCCAATTGGGCAGACAAGGCTGAGGCATGAGACCATGGTTCAGACGAGGCAAAGCTGGGAAGTGAGGCTGGGTGAGCTACCGGAAAGTCTGCACAAAGTAGAGCTCCCTCTCAGTTTTCAAATAAAGTTCCAGAAAGACTTAGTTCTGTCCTTATGAGAAATGAAAATAATATAAACTGTAATAACTTTTTGTGAGATAAAGGAATTATTTTCTGACCATTGCTATATGCAAATTCTTATGTGTTCTCTTTTAGGGGATTTCCCCAGACTGAATTTCTTAATTCATGCCATTTCATAGAACATGTATCCAATAGTCTCTGCTACAAAGAAAATAATTCTTATTCACACTAATGTATGAATCCTAATGAGATTCAACTGCCTTTAAAAAAATACAAGTATTCAGAAACATTGCTGCTTAAATAAGAAAAATAGCAACCTTCCATATGACATATTTGTAAGGCAATGAATCATTATAAAGTATCCATAGCTGACTATTTCTGCTTTTACAAAATAAAGAGTAATTTCTACCTTGACTCTAAATGTGTTGTGAACAGCAGTAATAGATGCTGTGCTTGTAGTATCAGTTCATGGCACAATATATTAGTAATGCAATTCCACCTCAAACTAGAGACACAGTAGTGTATAAGCAATGCTAAATTTATTAAACCATTACTGAAATTTCTTCTATATGCATGCTCCTAATCGCAGTGTTTGGGGAAGAAGAAGACAAAAGCAAATTGGTATCCAAATAAAACAATCTGCCTATTCTACCTGACCATGTAAGGTCACATTTAAATCTGATCACCTTCTGGGACATCTTGTTACTGATTTCTGTTCTACACTCATGACTGTTTTTTAATTAGTAGCTCTAGTATAAGCTGGTCTGTCTTTACTCCAAGTGAAATAGCAACCAGAAGTTACAAACAGGAATATCTTTATGCCTCACCACATGGCTTTTTACATTCTTTTGGTGAAAACTAGGCATTTAACTAAATTTTCTAACTTTTATATTTATTTACCTACAGGAAGAAAAGAAAGACTAGCTCTACTTCTTTTTAATAATATAGAAACAATAGAAAAACATAAGAATAATTACCCAGATGAGACCTACGGGAAATCATTGAACCTTTAATATGTCATTAGAATAAAAATATATTAATGACCAGAGAAAGGCTACTGGCAATTGTGCATATGTCAATAAAAAGGCACCTTTTAAAAAGGACCCTTCCAAAATCAGACTGGTTAGAAACTCTACTTAGTAGGAGGAGCAGATATACGAAGAGGTGATTTGGGCAATAATTTCTGGGAAATTTATTTTGACACCAAGGAAGTCATTTGACTTTTGTGCACTGAGTAATAAAACGCTAAATCTTTAGCTGTATTAACGTGTTGGAATAGACCAGATGATGAAAGTGTTTTGGCACTGGGTTATGAGATAGGTTAATAGGACATTTTTGAAGCTGTTCTGCTCTAGTACTGAACTGACAACTATAATAAGCCTGAGTCATCACATCTCGCCAAGACATGGAGCTGCAATGACGAAAGTGATAGCAGATTACTAACAAGACTTTACTTCCACAGTTTAGGAGAAATGTCACCTCTTGGTTCCTGCTAAGGTAACTTTTAACTTCACATGTATTTTACATCAATTCAAAGCTCACCAAAGCAGCAAGTGTTAAAAGAGCCATAACAATTTTGGTCTAATCATATGAGTAATATACAAATTTGAGCATATTGAAGGTATTAAGGGAATTCAGAGAATCCTTCAGAAACTAAGGACAATTTTTAAATGGTATTATAAAACTTACCTCTCGCAATTTAAACTATATGTTCACTACCGTATTAAAAAATATGCCCCTTCAGGTATCACTGCCTTTCAATTAAAGTAAGTATAAAGTGAAAAAGTATCTCTAATAAGATACTTCCAACGGTATCAGGTACTGTTACACAGGGTAAGAATGCACAGCCAACACCAAATATTGTTAAAAACCTGTGCCCTAAAAAAAAGGCTTAGATGAAACACTCATGGCCTACCCGAAATTTTGAAATGCATGTGTTTTTAACAGTTTTCAGCTCATAAATGGTGCAAAAATGACCTCTGACTTGTAATCTGCCAGAAGATGGTATTAATAAATATAAAAACTTTTGCCAATCAAAAAATAATTCCCTCCACCAGACACAATCAGATTATATCTACAAACCAGAACATCTGAATTCTCAGTACATTAACCCAACAGTAATTTCTCTCTTCCCTAAATAAAGAGGAAAAGTTCAGCAGATTTCAGACAATAACTCTGTGAGAGATGTTAGGGCTATTTTGTTATGTATGTGTTCAGTATATTCTGGCACTGAAAATGGACAAAAAACACTCATGATACACAGAAATTCTCAAGGTGGTGAAGATCAGGCCTATTTTCAAAGGCTGAGGTGTCTCCAAATAAGCCTGATACTGTGATGCCCTTGATATCCTATTTCTGTAGCAGTCACATATTTTCAATTACTGATGACCCAAAACACTGTAACCAGATGAAAATACCTATGGTGTAGAGCTGGCAGTCTGATATTTCTACATACACATGGAAATTTTCCACTGGAAGTATAGCCATAATCTCCCTAGGCTGATATATCACGTCACACTACATAACAGGTGAGCTTTAACAAAGAAATGTATATAGTCATGCAACAGAAAGTAAAAATATTACAACCGTAAGAAACTGACATTTATATATGGCTCCAGGTTCAGATGTATTGTTCTGCCCTCCAACCCTCCTGTATTTTGTCCCTACTAAATGCATAATGTCATGCCTTAAACCAGCTTCCCCCCACCATTCCCTCCCCAGGATCTCCAGATTGGCTGAGTTATTGGGCAGATGCAGTCAGATTTGTCAGAATGGGCAGCCATGAACCCCACTCTTTCCAAATGTGATTCTAGCACTGGTGGACAGGTAATCCCTTAATAATTGGGCTACTGCTACCAGCAATCTGAGCACAGTTACATTTGGAGAGCCTGTGGGGAAGCATTAAATCCTGCTCCTATTCATCTTTAATAACCAGTGCCTCTTATTCTAAGTTTATTTTCCAAACAATCCCTCATTCTACATGCTTTTAACTGTTCCGGTTTGAGAATAAAATAGAATTGTTGCACAGCCATGACAGAGTAAAGTGCTAAAACAACAAAACCTCAGCTAAAGAGGCAGAGCAACATGGCTATCTGTACCTTTCAAAAAGTTGCTGTGCATGGTGGAGAAGGAAGCCTTTACCTCCTTCTCTCACAACACCACTCCATGAACCCTACAAAGAATGAGATTCCTGCTCCAATATCCTCCACACAAGCCCATGGTGTACAGCTGGGCAGCTTAGTCCATGAAACACTTGCCAAGCTGGGAGCAATATTGCTTCCATTATCTCTCCAAAGTCCATCTGGAACAGAGCAGCTCGTGCCACACAATGCTGCTATAATTTCTACAGGCTAACCCTGACACAAGCAAAAGTGAAATTATAAGTGAGACTCACTTTTGGCATCAGCCAAGATGCCAAATCTTGGACAATAAAATTAACTGATAAGTCTCATTTTCTGTGTAAGCCTCTTCCAGTTCAATTTATTTTACAGCTCTCATGAAAAATTAACATTTTAATTTTAATTAACATTTAAAAATCAAGCCATTTCTACTCCTAACGGAACACAGAATGACCACCTTTTCCAGTTAAGAATCTATCCTTTGAATATAAATGACTGGAAGTCTCATTTAGAAGCATTTCATATAGAAAGTATCAATCATACTTTACTAGACCTGCTATATGATTCATATCCCTGAATTTTTAGCATTATTGAGCTGAGCCAAAATTTTTGAAAGCATTTAAAATAAGCCAAGCTCTCTTAAGTCTCTTTCAAAAGTAAACACAAACTTAAATCAAACTAGTTTTAGTGAGCACCTCCAAGTCACTTTTCCAGCTGACCCTCCAGTGTTTCTATTTTTCCTTTTTCTCTTATTTTCTTTTTATGGTAAATAATCTCTTTCATAGCCTTTAGAGTAAACTCTATTACTTATTTAAGGCAATAGTTCTAACTGTTTGAAAGTAAGACAATGGCCTTCAGAAATGTTTAAATGAAAATAGTTTACCCATTGTAAGAATATTTTAAACAAAGCCAATTATATAACATCATAAAGAAAGTATATTAAATCCAAAGTCCAAAGACAAACATACAGAGATCAAACCTGACATATCTGGTAAAAAATCAATAACATTTGACCAGGTAATTTCTCCATGTGTAACGCTCCATTGTTGTCTCAGTGACTTCTGCAACACTTACAGTTATTTAGGATAACAGTTCCTAAAACCATCTCTTTTGTGCCTGCTCTCTTGTAAATGAACCTGCAAACTTATTCCTCAAAACAGGTTACTAAGATGTTCCACCTGGAACCATCAGCTACTCCCTTATTCAGATGGTCTATCAAAAGCAGGCAAATTCACTGTCAAAAGAACAAATCTGTGGGTAAGATGTTTGCACATACCTGAGCATCAGTAACCTACTTTTCTCTGGACAACTGCCAACACAAGCAGCAGATCATAATTCTTACCTGTCAAGCATTGTGCACCAGAGTGTTTCTTCTCAATTAACAAAGACAATTAAGAATCATGAATATTAAAGGCAGCATTAAAACCTATATTTGCTAATTGATACTACATCAACTGGTGAAGACAAGAGAATTAGCAACAGGCAATTTACAATCTGCACAAAAGTGCTTCACATTCTTAACTCCTTATGGTCAAGCTCAGAAGCTCAACTGCTCATGCATCAAGTTCTGCATATTAACCAGATGCCACTTGAGGAATCTAATCAACAAACACTAACTGCAACTTCTTACAAAGCCTTCCTATTGTATGTTTTAATATTGTTTCACAACATCTTTGAGGAATAAAACTATGAGAGTAGGGGCATTTCTAAACAAAAGCAGTAAGGGTAACTGCTGCTTTTCTGTTGACAGAAGAATAAGATGTAATAGAAATAAAAGGAAACTTGTGTGCACAACTGAAAGACAGAGGGAAAAACACAAATTGGTATCACGTAGGAAAGATAATCCAGTTTCCCATATTATGTGACTTGTAAGTGCTCTGTTTTCTTCCCAAATTAGGGTAAAATGTGGGCTGTAATTTTTTTTAATTGATTTTTTTTTTTTTGCAATTTCATGAGTTTATGACACTATTTACTAAGATGATTCCAAAATCCAAAGGGAAAAAAACACAGACAACATTGGTGTTTTGAAAGTAACAAAAATAAAAGACCTTAACTTTTTTTTTTCTAATGAAATAGCAATTGGAGAAAAAGAATCAATGAGTTAACACTTCCTGAAGATGTCACTAAAAAGATGCTAACCCATTTGAATAGATATTTCTTCAAACAATAAAAGGGTTCCTTGACATAATGAAGCTTCTAATATAATGCAGATGAATACAACTCTAGAACGGAAATGCATTTGAATGTAAATCCACCCTATTCAACAGATAAGTCATGACAATTTGAGATGTCAAACTAAAATGGGTGGTTATTAATGGAATTATAAAATTTTTAACATTTCAACTAAGCCTGCAGTAAAAGAAATAACCACTCCAGCAAAAGACCAATGCTTCATAGCTCTTCTTCATAGTGTCCACCTAAGCCAAAAAAGAAACCCAAAACCAAAAAAAACAAACAAACAAAAAGAACCTAACAACAAGATAAAATTAAAGTGTGTGTATTTTCTTGTTCCTAATATGGAACTGATGCTCAAAGCATGACGAGAGCCTGATGGTATAACTCTGCTGCAAAGAGAAGGATGCTTTTACTGAGTTTCTCATGACTCTTTTGATTAAGTGTACATACCCTGAAACACACAATTCTTACAAGAAGATTTGACTGAGGACCAATCATAGCAGCTTGTTTAATGCTGGAATGAAGAGAAACCCTTGGAGGGGAATTACAAAAGGAATAACGTACAGCTATTCAGTTTAACAGAAAAGTTGCCCACTAAATCTTGCCCATTAGCTTTTTTAGGAACAATTACTAGATTGCAAACTCTTGCTCTAAAATGCAAGAAAAATAGTGTTTGTGATCCCAGACCACTGGGGTCTTCCTGAGCACATACACAAATATCCTGGCAAGAATCTGTGGGGCTCTAATCTCTGCATCCCCTGACACTCAAAATCAGCACTGCCAAGTTCAGCAGAGCACACAGAGTGGCATTCCTGCAGCTGTGGGTAACAGAACTGCTGGATCTCATCTTGGATCATGCAGAGCACCACTGCAATCCTGACAGAGGACAATAAGACTCGTTCTGAAATCACTGTGTCGCAGTTACTTCTCCAGAACTTTCAGGAGCCTTCTTATCCACACGTTTTGATTGCTTCTTTCAGGAGAAGTTAACCAGTCCAGGGGTGTCTGAATCTCAGCCTCAAGGAACCAGGGATGTCAGCTTAGCAATGCTCAGAATTTCATCACCACTCAGAAGCAGCAAACTGCCAGTCCTCCCACAAGAGAAAGGAGCAGAGTCCTCCTTCAACAGAACTGCTACAGTCTAGAGTTCCTCTTTCCCTCCCAGTTGCACACACAAAAAAACCCATCACACAAAAGAACCACCCCACAATTAAAAAGCAAAAACAAATCCAAAAAACCCAAAACAAAACAAGAACCTCTTTCCCACCCCAGTATGATCTGTTCTTTTTAACATACTTTGCTTTGGTGTGAATTGCAACCACCACTCTCCAGCTGAGCAGAATCTAAGGGTGCCTGACTTTAGGAATTTGAACCAACCTGGAGATTCCCAGACATAGTTCCTCTGCCTCAATCTGTCTGGGATTTGTTCTGAGCTACCTTCTTATTTCAACATCGCAGTTAATTGGGACAAGCACTTGTGTGAACCCCTGTGCAATACAAGCACTATTGCAACGGAGATAAACAAAAGAATTAGCTTGCTGTGCGTGGGCAGATCACTGGGAGCTGCAGGTATCGTGCTGCAAACAACTACCACATAAGGACACAGAAGTGAGGAGGGAACTCTGGGGTCAACGAGGCACTGACAAATTAACTCCCAGCTTCTCTGCATGACCAAAAAGTGCATCTTATAGGACCAGGCACCACAGGCCCTGCTCCAAAGAAAGGTCAAATCAGGAGTGTTGAAACTCAGATCTTCACCTCAGATACAGGAAAAACACAGTTAAAAGAATAATTTGAGGATTATCATCAGTGAAACAACATGTGGTATGCTGCCAAGCAAAAAACATCCAGAAACCAAGACTTTTCAGGTGACATGGCACAGAAGTCACCTATCTTGCAATCTGGGTGGAAAATGACTTTTGTAAAAATCACACTGGAACAGGCACTCCCAGGTCTGAGCAGAATCCAATTTCTTGGTGACCCTTACAGCTTAATACAGGTCAGCCAAAACCTACCTGACAACTTGTCCTGGGGGTTATCAAGGTAACCTTTTAAACAGCAATCCTGGACACCCGTTACTTGAAGGAAATACCAACATAACAACCATGACATCACATTGACACTTGCCTCGGTCCACCTGTTTACACTTCCTGAAGGAAATAGTTTTCTTTCTGTTTTGTATTGCACCAAGGAGAATGTCTGAATCCACATAAAGAAAAGGCATGGTACCATAAAATTTTAAAAACTGATTATAAAAAAAAAAAATACACTGTTATTACAATATTTGTCCACTTGGAATTCAGAAAGATTAGGTGCACACTATCACACACATTTATGTATCAGTATTACATCTCACTCCTTGTTTATGCAAAGGAACTTTTAAAACACACAGAAAAAATTCTGGTGAAAAGCAGAATCCAACAGGAACAAAATGATCTGCATATCCATATAACTGAAAAATGAGTATTTGAAAATATCACTACCAATCCGACACAACAACCTTGTGTGTGTAATGAAGCTTGAGATGTTGATAAAGGTCATATGGTGGGACTGTAATGAAGATTCATCTACTTTAGTCAGATTTTCTCTGGCTTTACCTTTAATGGCTTCTCATTATTCCCACTGGCAGAGGTAGTCATGTTTGTACACAAACTAATTAATGAGGAACTCTACCAAGACTTTCAGAGCAGAAACAATCATGCATGTTGACAGTTACTAATAGCAGGAGGGAATTCTCAGTCATGAAGGATGAGGACTATTCATAGCTTTTAACTGTAGGCTAGTCACTTCATGGGGAGAAATAATAATTAAACCATTTTACTGATCACAAGATAAGATAGGAGGAATATTGAAATTTTTCGTTTATAAGTCACAAAAAGTTTGTATCTATTCAGGGAATTGTTTTTTCCCCAAAAAAATGCATTAACAGATATATATCTATAGCTGTCTATCTGTAGTTCTTGTTCACTTGCCCACTCCTTGCCTTTTTTCCCCCTGTTTCTCCACCGCCAGCAAATATATTCTGTAAATGTTTACTATGCTTTTAGGGCAGACCAGACTCAAAAAAACCCCCAAAAAACACATTCATTTTAGTAAGTAAGTATTTTAAAAGAAATTATTAAAAAAACTCCACAACATTTTATAAAACTACATAAAAGTAAATAAAATTATTTTACAAAAATACATTAAACCTTTGAAAGGTTTTAGAGTTACAGGAATGAGTTAAAATTCTATGTAATATTGAGGCTGATAGACCCAAATCAGCCTATCAGGGAACACACAAAATACTTCAGTAGTAATATATTACTTTTTTCCTTGTAATACAGTCGTATTGTAATTACAAATTATTCTAATGCAATCCTTCTACACAAAAGAAAGCAATACAACTAATAATAAATTACACTTTGCATGAGCTATGTAGCAAGTTATAAAATAATTAGATGGCTGAAATTCCATCTACTGATATTATTTTAATAGCAGGTGATTATTAATTTAAGAATTCAATTCAGTAAAAATTAGTTTTTCATTTTCAAATCTAAGGATTGCTTTCAAGTTTTTCAAGTGAGCTGCTCTTATGTTACTTTGATCCCAAACAGGGCATTTAGAACAATCTCATATGAAAGAAAGAAGCCTTCTTAAACAACAGTAAGTCTACATTGACAAAGTTCAACAGCCCTCTAAATTCTTTTTCTTTTCGGATTTTTTTTTTGTTTGTTTTTGTTGTTGTTGTTTTGGGGGCGTTTTTGGTCTTGTGTTTTTTAGGGAGGCTTTTTGTCTTGTTTTAGTTTGGGTTTTTGTTTATTTGTTCTCTTTTCTTTCAAATAAGATCCTAAGATCCTGGCAAAAATTACTGAAGAAACTCACAATTTGACTTCAGCCTCTGTAAGTGATTATTGCCCTAACAATTAGGCATAAAGAGGGATTGCTTCCCTGTCATGAAGCCTTTGTTCCACACAACATTACAAATTAGACCTCTGCATAGGTCTAGCCAAGCACATAGAAAGAACAGTGTAATAAAGACTGATAAACAGGAAAGGAAAATGCTGGTGCATTATAGCAAACACTGGTAATAATGGGACATAAATCATTACTCTTGCTCTAAGAACAAAGATGGAAACACTTATTGAGTTATAAAATTCTGTCAATTAGAGATGTCTTCTATTTTTCTTGAGGAAGTTTTAATTGATCTGGTTTTATTTAATGTAAAATCAGAATCCAGCACCTGTGGCTTGCTTGTGCAGCCTGACACTAGCAAAACCACAAAACCAAATTTCAGATATAGAGACTGCGTTGCTATCCAAGAAAGCAAAAATGTTATCCCTTTAGCATCTGGTGCAGCACAAAGCCATTATATTGCAATTAGGTAGACTAAGGAGCAGCTGCTAAGAAAGTAAAATTAAAAGATGAAGACTTTAGTAACAGATTTCTTTCAAAGCATGTCTCTTACAAAAATGTTTGCATTTTGCTCTGTTCAGGACACTGATCTGGGTTAAGCTTCCAAGGTACAACATAATACAGGTTAATGATGTATGACCCTGCACAAAAAGATTTACTACACACCTCCACAAGCTCAGTCCTCTGTTACATACACTCTGATGGAATTTAGATTTGCTACCTGTGCAAAGCAGCCATAGTAGGCAACCAAGGAATTTGAAAAATAATTCACAATTATTTATCCTTTTTTCAACAGCTCTAAAACTTTTGCTTCAAAATTTGTCTTTAACACAAATGTCACTGACTTCTTTAAAAAATAAAGAAACAAACCAATTAACAACTATTACGCTATCATAAGATTTAGCCAGGAACATTGAATTTCATTTTCTGTGATTTTTCTGTCACAGTTTTCTTCTTTCAGTCCAGAAATAGATCTGATTCATTAAACGACACTTCTTTTTTCTAAGAATTTGTATTCATAAAAGGAAAAAAACCAAAACCACAACCAAATGTCATTAAAAAAAAAAAAAAAAAGTCCTGTTCAGTGTTAAAGTCTTCATATAAGCACTGTAAGTAGAGGTATAGAACAGCTGAGTCTGGTAGGGACTTCCCAAAGTCCAAGTTCCATAGCCATAGGAGGGTCAGCAAGGGCAGATATTTCAGTGCTGTTCTCAATTGGGTTTTGACCATCTCCAATGATGGAGATCCCAAAACATCTCTGCACAATTCATTCCAGTGACCAACTACTGAGAACGTTTTCATGAAACCAGACCTGAATTTCCCTCTTTCCAAGCCACATCTCTTGCCTCTTTTCCTAATACTGTGCACCTCTGAGCAGCCTCTGTCTCTCTTTTCTCTACAAAACTCCAGCTAGGTAGCTGCAGATGGAAATCCTTCTCACCCAGCCATATTCTGACAGGTGAGCAAACCCAGCTCCTCAGTGCCAAGGCCTCCAGCACCCAAGGCTCAGGCTGCCCTGCTCTGGACTTCCTCCAGTACATCTGTGTCTAAGTGGAAACCCAAAAGTAGAGACTGCATCCCCAGTTGTCTCAGGAAAGCTGACTGGAGAGGAGGCATCACTTTCTGATGGTGTGCTGTATATTCATGTTCATAACACAATTCTGCCATGCTACTAAAACTCTATAAATTTTATCCATTTTTCTTCTTAACTCTATCAATAAATTATTTTTTAATTAATTTCCAAATAATGATGGAAACATATAGCCAAAGAATATTTTATCATTTTTAAAAATACCCCTAACTGTCTCTGCAAAATAGATCTGATGACTTGACAGCTCTCACTTCAGATCACCAGAACATCTACTGTGCTGTTAAGGGGAAACTAAGCTTTTTACTTACAAAAGATTAGTATTGACAAGTATTTAATAATTCAAATGACGTCAAGAGGACATTTACCACAACCGGCATTTCTCACCCTGGTTCCTTTTGCTATGAGGAACAAATGAGAATCAATAGTGTAAATCCATTTGAAAGAGAAAACAAGCTGGAATTCTAGACAACTTCAGTTGTTTGACCCCGAAGAGCTGGCTCAGAAGTTCCCAGTTTTATATTTCAAGCTACATCACTCCAGTACAAAATGTTACAAAATTTTGCCTGCTGAACTTCATAAATAGTTAAGAATTAAAATGTAAAAGGACTGTATTGTCACTCTACTGCAAATATACCTCACAGCAATCTCAATGACATCTTTGAGAACACTGTTCCTTGGATCTCCTTTCATCACAGACCTCTGTTGACACTCGTAGATCTAAGTGCAAGGCAGCACACTAACAAGGTTTGAATTAAGTATGCAGCAAAGCTCTCTGAGATTGTGGAAATTTCATCAAGATGATAAAATATGACTCTACTAAGTTAGGGAACTCACTGCTCAGAAAAATCAACCCTGTAGGCAAAGGAAAAGCCACAAAAAATAAAGTAACTAGATATGGCTTCAAAGTCTTCTCTGCTCTATGAGAGCTGAGCAAGCTGACTCAAAAGATTCTCAGAATTACAACCAAGATTTAGTTTCCCCTTTCCAAAGGTGAAGGATAAAGTAAATTATTTTTTCCTCATACTAATATAAAATTTAATTTTGTTCCCAGAGAATATGAGAGGAGCATCAGAAGTGGAAAAGTTGGGAGTACTCAAATGACTCCAAGGAACTTCTGGGAGGTTCTTGGTCTGCCACAGCCACCCCTCTGGTTCAGCTGTGCCAGGCAGCAAGGGCCTGTCCCAAACCATGGACTGGAGAGATGCAGGTGGCTGTAACTTGTTAGCAATCCTCAGAGCATCCTCAGACATCACTGTCCAGCCAGTGCAGCCCCTTGATGGGGAAAGGGACAGGGGGAGGACAGGAAGAGAGGAAAAAGCTGGACCAGCCACTGACATGATGATCCAATTTACAGCTGTTCAGAACAGCTGTCGGAGTCTGCCTGAGTCCTGAGCTGAAGAAAATGTCAGGGGAGATCACAGTCTGATTAGGGGCACCAGACAGACAACTTTAACAAGGAATTAATGGGATTAATATTTTTGCTTAAAGCTTTGAATCTAGAAGAGCCAATGAATACACAATATTTTGTGCATAGGCAAATGGTAAAAGCAAAGTATCTGAATTATCTGAATAATTGAAAAAGACAGGAATTGGAGCCATGGATGCAAGTCACCAGTGATCAGGGCCAAGGGGTGTACCCACCTCCACTAATTACTAATACTCCTCTCTACAGGCAACACTTTATCAATCAAACATTTCATCAAACACAGACCCTCTTCCTGAAATATGTGAGTGCCTTCAACCTTTTTCAGAATGCAACTGGTTCTACCAAGGAGCATTGTACTTAATTTCTGAATACCTTTGGACATCCCCAGACTGAAAAAAAGAAAAGAAATCCTAACAGGCATGGGCTTTTACCTCTTCATCAATGTACAGATCCTTTCATGTTAGTTTGTTTCAGCCCAGAAGCATGTATAAGAAAAGATAAACAAAACTAGCTGATATTATAAATGTGGAGATTAACCCTGAAACCTGGCTCTAAACATAGTATCCTGTGACCTAGTACTACCTGGTCAGAACAAAATCCTGAATGAACAGAGAGGCTTTACATTTGGCTACTCAAAATCAACAGGTTTTGCCAGACCTGGCAAAAAAATGAGACCTTTCTTTTAAAAAAGAAGAGCATACTTCTAGACTGTATCTTGAAATACAGTCTACTCTTGGAGTACAAGAGATCTTCCACCAGCCATGGCTCTTAGCACTGAAAAAAAATAAACATCTCAAACCCATGACATGGATATAGCACAGTTATGTAAAGTCTACAAGCAGATCATTTTAAAGGAGGAGAATGTCTTTATTTAAGGGCACACATGACAAAGGTTAGCAAAAAGTAATGCTCAAACTGGAAAAAAAAAGCTTCATAAAAATCATCTTGTTAAGCAAATAAATTAATCCTATAAGCTTGGGCTAGTCAGCAGCAGATTCAAAACCAACTTGCCTTGTTACCACCCTAGAAAATTATATACTCATTTTATCTATTATAGTCAAGCTTTCATAGTCCATCCTATGCTTATCAGTTTACCTGAAGCAGATTTTGAGAAGCTATTCTTTTTTGAATTGCATGTTTTATTATTCACAATGTTTTCACTCCCTACTAGCACTTAGGGAGCTTGATATCTTCTGATCTACACAGCACAAAACAAGCAGAAAGAAGAGCCTCTGCCTGAAGCATTTATATTTTAAATATTGCACAAAACATAACTGTGCCACTCACTACAATGGTATAAAACTGGCATGATGGTAAATTGCCTGAATATAGTTATCTCTGTCAAGAAAATTAAAGAAACTATTGGTTTAGTTTTGAAGTATCTTGTCCTTTCCGTGCTTTCTATAACATGGAGGAAGTTGAAAAGTTCAACTCCAATTATTTATTTTGATAATATTATTGTACATTTGCCTCAAGAATCTTGCTAAGTCTCCTTTATTCCATAATGTCCTTTGAAAGAGGCAGACAATACTCCACTGATTCTGTTAGGCTGATTAAGTTCCATCTGCAAGAAATAAAGATTGCAGAAAGTGCCTTTCTTTCCCTTGACTAAGACCAAAGTCCTAAAACAATCCATTATTAGCATCACTCCGTATTCTCTTAAATAGGTACATGAAAGTACACTTTTTTAAAAAAATGGAAGTGAATTTCTCAGATATCATTCTGTGTGTACAAAAATCTCAAGGGGAAGGAAAAAAAAACAAGTGCTTAGGTATAACCTTGAGTTTCTCTTACTTTTCAATTATAAAATGATATTTGACCTTTCCATCACAATCTTGAAGAAGCTAATTCAGTAGTGACAAAATAGCCTTTCACCCAAGCTTTGCACTGACTGTGCTTGTATTTATGACATGACAATCTGAACTGAAGCTTTCTAACATGTTATATAATCGTTATTTTAAAATTTTGTTCATGGAATGGGCATCCTATTCTCTACATGAGGTTTAGACTTTGAAACACACAGTATTTTCCCCTGAAACTCTGCTTGCATCTCTCATCACTATATTTAGCTATTAAACAAACTGGAGTAAGACACATCTTGGAATGCTTACAGCAAACTCCCTTTCATTTGGTAGGAACAGTTCTTCCTGTGATGAGTATTCAAAGGGATACTCTCCATCTGCCACAAAATAAGTGGCTGTTGAACAGATCAAGTACCTTAAAAATGCAGGGCTGAGTTGCGAGCAAAGCTGAACTGTGCATTTGAGAATTATACATTCATGATAATTTAAAGATTAATTGCTTAGAATTGGCTTAATAAAACTAAAGTAATGTAGAAATTTTATATTTTTCATTTTCTGTTTTTTTTTTCTTTTAAATTACCTTGCAGGACTATCTAGATTTAAGACCTACTGTGCTCAATGCTACACATATGATATATGTGGGTACTTAACAATATATTTTTACAGAAGATTTTTGGATATTTTATTGGAAATCCAATACTGCCCTTGATCCCAATACTTAGCAGTATGATCAAAAGACAACTTTGAGTAGAGAAGATTGGTCCTACAGTCTAACAAATCCTAAGAGCCTTTTACATAGACAACAGTGGCCTATGTACTGTACAAGAGTCAGCTCAGTGAATACTTAGAGCACATGCTTGACTGTCTTCTTGGTGAATTCTTATATGGAAAGGAAAATAGACCACAGGATGCTGCTACTCTAAAAAAAAAGTAAATAAAAATCACAAGTCGGGCTGACAAATGGCACAAGAATAGAGTAGCCTGATAAATGGAAAGTAAACAATAAATACTATTATGAAATATACAATCCTACAACATATGTTCAAATATATCATGCAGTTCTGGGTCTCTGTAGATTCTCCAGATTGACCCTTCCATGCACACAGCACACAATTAACTGTAGAATTTCTGATGATGAATTCTCACTAATTTAAATGCTCCCTACAAAGTATTTTTCATTTTCCACAGAGTTAGGAGTTGTATGTAACTGTGAGAGCTGATTGTTATTTTCTGTAACTACTTACACAAGCATGTTTCAATCAGATTGCAACACCTTGAACTTATTCACACAAATATTCTAATAAATACATGGGGGCTTTCCTCACCTTCCCAATTCAATCATTCAAGTCAAGAGGCTAATCTACTAATGCACCTGCAGTTGAGGAAACAAGGTATCAATGTTGATTTCTTGCTTAGACTCTCTGACTGAAAGAGCTCATTGCTCTCTATTGCCTAGATATTTGAGCCTAGTAAGTCTACCCAGGTAATATCAGCAGGCTACATAGCACAGCAGTGGTTAAGCAAAGCAAATATTCCCCCAAGAATATTCCTATATTTCCTTTTTTTATCTTATTGAAGCCTTAGAATACAATTTGCATTCAAGAATCAATAAGCAATTACTTTTTATTTGAAAAACATAAAAGTCTTTATGCATTCATTGTTAAAAAGGAACCAAGAGTCCAATCAAAGTTCACTCAACTACACTGAAAAATTCTCCTTTTTTTTAAAACCCAATTTTCCTTTTGGATGTTTATAACTGGTTGTATACCCAGAGTTCTAAAAGGAGAATGAAGAACTATGTCAACCCAGTTAATGGCAACTATGAAAATATTCACATGGGAAAAATACTTCCCATGCAATCAAAAAAGAAAAATAAAAACCAATCCATACCTTCTTAAACCATCCATGTCACTGCTGTTGAATAAATAGCACATAGTCTTCTGTTGCTTTTGCTAAGATGCCAGGCAGTGGCATTACTTTTGATCTATTTCTGTTCAAGTTACATAGAGAAGTGTCTGAAACCATGATAATGTGCCCTGTTGATCCAGGAACAGTAGTAGATTATATAGCAAGATATATCTTATTGGCTAAAAATAGAGGCTGTGCAGACAGGATGTTCTGGAGAGTAGCAGAGTGCATGGGATGCTCTCACTGTTAAAAGCTGAATGATTTTTATGGTATTTATGAGCCTCTGATTCAATTTGCTGTTTGCTCATTTGGTATATCACTCCTCCCAAAGTAAGATCTATATAGAAGAACAATAAACATGTTATTTCATGCTGCAAAACAGCCAGATTTCGTTTCGAAATACAAGTAGTCTCATGAACAGAAAATATTTGTTCTTTTATGAGCTATTTTTTAAAGTTCTCAAGAGGCTACAGTCAAATCTCAGTATAAAGGAAAAGGACACACGCTCACCTACCCAGATGAGATTGTGTTTGCCTACTCAGATTTCTCTAATGTATCATGATCAATGAACAAGAAGATCAACTTCATTGTCCTAACTGCATATTTTATGAACTGTGACAGGTTTGTTATAACTCATTTGCTCCAAACTTTTCTTCTGAGATTGCCAAAGTACCAAGAGATAAACTCAGCAATGTCAACAAGCTCGGTGGCATAGTTCAAGCTGTGAAGGTTCAATAAATAGGCCTGTAAACATTGCAAATCAACAAAGCTTTTGATGAAATGTCAAGCAAGACAGAGCTTAGCTATATTCAGCTCAGCTTGAACTCATAAACCATTAACTGGCCTCTGTAGTTTCCACAGAAATGTGTGTTATGAATAAAGCACAAATGTTGAAATAGAAATAAAAACAAAACTTTCTTTCTACAACAGGGAAGATTAATTAAAGCTATTTAATAACAGAAAATGGTATTTTAATCACCCCAATAAAGACAGATTTATAAAAACACACAACATGAAAATGCTACACATTCTTATAACGGACCAATCATTATTTTATGCCTACAAGTTAGGGAAGGATGAAAAACATAGAAATAGAAAACAAAATTAATTTTGAAATACCCTGAAGCTATTTCAACTTTGAACCATTGCAAAAATCTGTTTTTTCCTGCATGAGACATAAAAAATATTGTTTGCTTCAGAGAAAACACATATTCTCCCTCTATTTTGAGGAGGAAAAATAGAATAAAACTTGTTACAATGCACCAAGGTACCTATTTAT
Source organism: Grantiella picta (assembly GCA_013397955.1). Lineage (NCBI taxonomy): Eukaryota > Metazoa > Chordata > Aves > Passeriformes > Meliphagidae > Grantiella > Grantiella picta. Next base: position 721,185 of record VZRM01004865.1, read on the forward strand.
AACAGAAAATAGGATTAATTTTTTTCACCCAAGTGGAGCACTGTATTACATATATACAGCCAAATATTCTCTCAAGATCTACTTCCAAAAACCTTGAAAGACATGAAGTTACTTTAGCTACTTTTCAGAACCAATCCTCTGTAGACATGTCCATGCAATTATACTAGCCTGCATGCAAGGTTGTTTTTGCCCGATGGCCCAGTTTCCAAGCTATTTCTATATCACCAGTTCAGTAATTCATTTGACCATGTCCAGATTTGTTTGCAGTAAACTTTGCATCTTCCTACTTTGTAATGAGAAGCTCATTTAGCAAAATAATTAAATCCTCATTGATCAGCCAACATCCATCACCCATAACCGAGCCAACCCTCTCGTACTGTCATTGAACACACCGCACTTTCCCCTCCCATCGGCGGGGAAAGAAACAATAAATCTGTTTAACCTAATCAGAGACTTGCCACGTACAGAAGTTTGTTTGTTTCCCTTTATTAGCGCCCTGTTGCTATTACCCAACGAGGTTTACAATAAAAGTTACGCAAGGCACGGCGGTGTGGCAGACCGGCGGCGGTGCCCGGACGGAGCAGGGGTCATTGCCCTCCCTGCGGCCCCGTTTGTCCCCAACTTCGGAGCCCTGGCACAGGAACTTCCCAGACCCCCTCCCCGCAGCAGGCAGCGCCCAGCCAGCCCCACAATCCCGGCAGGCAGCCGACTGACCTAAATGCCGTCTTTAGGGTGGCGTTGCTGCTGCTCTTCACTCTTTTGAATAGTCCTTGTATTCATTTACGGGCGGTACTCACCCGAGGCATCCCCAGGCATTGCCGGCACTGCGGTGTCTCGCTACCTTCGTGGGGAAGCGGTGAGTGGATTTCCCCGTGGGTACTTCTCTCTAACACATTCTCCAAAGTAGGAGAAACCTGGAGGGAGACTCATCGCCAGGTGCAGGTGAGGCGTGCCCGCAATCACCCTCCAGTTTCACCGGCACGGAAAGAGCAGCCCCTCCTCAGAAGCCGACAGGAGAATTACAGCCAATTTTGTTTTCTCAAACAACAGCGAGGTGCTCTCCCGAGGTACGCGGCCGGCGAGTGCTGCGCTCCCTCCCTCCTCACTGGAATGGTTTCTCCCTCCACAGGCTCAATCTACCTGATTATGTTCTCTCCTAATCAGTAATCTTAGTTTCCCCAGCAGTAGCGGCCCTCCTCGCTCACCCAGCATTTCTGGAGGGCAGAAGGCAGCAGCACAGCAGCAGCACTCCGGGGGCACAGGGCAGGGCAGCAACATTTTGGAAGCACTTGTGTTTCTGTCTGCTTTCTGTTTGAACACTGGAGTACAGCGTTCGCCTGTCTGAAACAGAGATTATGCTTCCTGCTTTTACAATCCTATTCAAATAAGCTTAAAGTCCCTAAGAAAAAAAAGGCTACCTACTCCATCAAGCAGGAACTGCTTTTCAATGCAGTCTTTTTTTGAATATTCTTTCCCTAAAACCAGCTTGTATGCCTTTCATATGTAACACTATATATGCATCTGCAGTATATTCTTCCCTGGTTTGTAGTAAGCAAATAAACTAGAAAAGGCACAATTTCCTTCCCCCTCCTTTTTTTTTTTTCTTTTGTAAACTAAAAGACAGGAAGGATAAGCACAACACTTACTACCACGACCAACTTCACCATAATCTGCTGTCTTTCAACAAGCATGCTTGCTCTAAGCCTGAAAGGGTTCTTTGGGTTTTGTTTGCTTGTTGATTTTTACTTTTTTAATTTTAGTAAGTAAGGAGGATGGTATGGACAAAAGAATCTTCCTCTTCTTGTCCTGATTATTCCAGTTAACCTGATTATTGTGTTATTAACTGTTATTCTCCCGCAAATCTCTTCTAATCCCAGTTTAGAGACTATATTGCAATTAATTAAAAATTTCCTTTAGTAGTTAACAGGATAATCTTAAAAACATTTGTGGAGAGAAAGCAGTTGAGAAAGCACTGATCAAGGGACAATTTACACTAGTATTTCAAGTGGGCTGTAGAGCACAGTTAGGCTGTGGTCTGTCAGACACTGCACCACGTAAAACCATGATGGCAAAGAGGCAGAGATGTGGAGAGAGGAAATGCTTAGGACAACTCCATTCCAGGACAGTGTGGTACATATTTAAACACTGTGAATATCTCTAAGTCTGGTGATTTAATAGCTAAGCAAAAGTGTATTTTGTAGGCAGTGTAAACAGAGTTATGATATACCTTGGAACTGGTATTAAAAAAAAAAAAATTAGTATTCTTTTGACATCCGACCCAATTTGAAATAAATTATCACCAACTGCACAGCAATCTCCTAACAAAAGCTAACGCTTTGTATTTGTCACCCAAAGAAACAGCCTCTCTTCATTCACTGTAACAATCCATTCAACTGAAACTAGAGGTCATTTCATGTTCTATTCAGGGTTGTACTCTGAATCAAGACCTAGCATCTTCTAGGACAGCAGCCTAGAAGGTTATTTGAAAGCAGTTTTCAGTTAAACCTGTCAGATTAAACCTCTAGAACTACTCAGTCAGTTAGGTGAAGGCAGCAGCTAAAACTTTTTTAATTGAATGCACAAGATAACAGAGCATCTAGATGTGTTCTCCTTGCCATTTACAGCATGGGGAATGCATCTCAGCAGGGCTGAGCACATCTCACACCAGAATAGTGAGCTACCACACTTCTGGAAGTCTCAGAAATGCCAATTCAAGCCCCCATTATGAGCAAAACAGGTCATGGGTTTTCCCTCTCTTTCTGCTGTTTTTCAAACAAAATGCAGCAGAAACTGTGACTGCACATGTGTATGATAGCAAGCACTAGTACAACACAGTCAAGTTATTAAGGAATTACAAGTAAGGTTGCTATAATCATCTCCACAATATAGCCATTTACTCATTGTAACTCTGGTTACAGGGAAACCTCTGTGGCAATTATGTCTTGGAGGAACAGGTAGTGTAGAAACACAGGACCACAGTGTCTATTCCCAAAACCTTAAAAACTTTCACAAATTTGACATAAGCACAAAAAGCAATCGAGAAATAAAACACAGTAAAAAACCAGTAAACACACTCAGTGACATAAATTAATAAGTAACAATAAAATAATGGCTAGAGAGCACAGAAGAGTCTAGCATGAGCCAGAGCACATGGCTTGATTTCTTAATTCCAGTTGGGAAGAAGAAACAGCAATTTTCAATGCAATCTATTCCTCCTTGCAGCAATTGTATTCCATCACTCTGCAGCAGGGCAGGTGTGCACTGCAAAGGGCAGCTGCCTCCATCTCTCTCCTGTACCTGTAAGGACAGGCCTCATATAGCAAAGACTTTGTCAAAAACCTAATTCAATAGAAGCAGTTGCTTCTCATCTTTTACGTCTGTTTGGCATTTATCAAAATAATTTCTCTTCTTTCTGCCTAAGCTCCAAAGGAGAGGTATTATTAGCTGATGTGAGCAAAAATACCTCTAAATGTCCAAGCACCACTGCTTAGGTATCCTTACACCTAGACAAAATTATTGCTGTTCAAAACTTAAGTGCTTTCTGCAAAAGGAGATAATTTATTTTTAAAGATTGCTTACAGGTTGTAATTCTATTTGGACTAATGGCAAAAAGCTCTTTTTTTTTTTTAATCACATCCAAAAGAAGTATAAAACTAGTCTGTCATACACAACCCTTCATGTAATATACGAAATACAGCCACAAATTATCTAGTGAGAGAAAGAAGTCTAAAATCATACCCCGCAATTTTAGCTTCAGATTCTTCCCCAGTATGGGGCTCCTAGAATCACAGAATATTCTGAGTTGCAAGAGACCCACAAGGATCATCAAGTCCAACTCCTGGCCCTGCAAAGCTCCAAGAATCACCCTATGAACCTGAGAGAACATCACAGGTTACAATATAGATGTATTCTATTACCATCTCCATAAGCTGTTAAAACAGATGGGGCACTGGTTGTTATCTCCTGCTGTGACTCTCCCCTTGGAACTGTTAATGGATCATCAAGAACCCACCGCATGACTCATGGATTTATCTCATCCTATTGTGAGATGCTCCACCCAGGGGGGAGGAGCCACGCATTCCCACCTAGATATAACCTGGCCTTGGACCTGCACAAGGAGCCCTGTCTACTGGATTCCCAGAGGACAAGAGTGACCATTGGACCTTCAGGTGGAGACCAGACCTTCCACGGGATAACTGCTTCAACTGAACTACTTCACTTGGACTGCTACCACCACCCTGACTAACAGGGTGTCAGGTTGTATCTGACTCTGTCAGTGTTTTTCCTTGTATTATTGCATTTATTTTTAATTTTCCTATTAA
>VZRM01004865.1:725792-789427 GCA_013397955.1 Grantiella picta
CCCAGGACAGGGATGTCCCTCCTGGCTGCCAGGGCACTGCTGGCTCATGTTCAACTCGCCATCAGCCAGGACCCCCAGGTCCCTTTCTGTGGCTCTGCTCTCCAGCCTCTCATTGCCAGTCTGTCTGTACATCCAGGTGCCCCATCCCAGGTGCAGGATCCAGCACTTTCCCTTGTTGGATTTCACATGGTTGCTGACTGCCCAGCCCTCTCATTTGTTGAGGTCTCTGCAGAGCCTCCCATTCTTCCGGGGAGTCAACAGCTCCTCTCAGTTTTGTATCATCTGCAAACTTACTTAGTATCCCTTCCAGTCCACATCCAAGCTGTTTATGAAGATGTTGAAGAGCTCCGGGCTGAGGGTGGAGCCCCACAAGTGACAGTCTGCTATGGAGGGTCACCTTAGGGACACCAACTCTCCTTCTCCAACACCCATCCCCCTGGGGGACTGCAAGAACTGCCCAGAGCTCTGAAGAACCATCCTTGCCACCCTACCCAAATGCCTTCACCAGCTTCTCACCTTGCCTGCCACAGTCTTTTCCTTCCTCCCACATTGCTGGAGCTTCTCTATCCACTACTAGAAGGTGTTGGCTGGGGGAAGGAGAGAATTGTATGGAGCAGCTGTGCTGTATATCCACTGAGGAACCAGAAGCTGGGAACTGAGCCAATGAAAAGTAAATGCCACGTGGGTGGTTTGATATCAGAGCAGAGACCTTGTTTATCTTTGTCTCCCTAAATAATCTGGAACACAAGAAAAATACTTTCATGTTTTTGAAAGACTGAAAAAACCCCAGAGTTTATACAGAGAGTATAAGTAGTCCTTACAAATTGCTTGTGAGAAGGAGCCTTCTGCAAGGAAACCTGCTATGCTCCCCTGCATCTGAGAGCTGTTACTACTGAATGAGCTTTACGCAGAGAGATACATGTTGTCCTCACTGCAATGATATTTGATAATCTGGGATTAGAAAAAGAATAGCTAGAGGGAAAAAATAACCAACAATAGCAAAAAAACTCAAAACCAAAAAGGCTTTCAGAAAGAGTAATTTGATAAAATAACAGGCAAAATCCTGATTTTGCTGAGGTCAAAAGCAAAACTTCACTGGAAATTGATTTTGCTTCAAGATCTCTCCGGTAAGGTCTGCTATAACACCCTTTTAAACCACAACAAACATCTGCTCTGTTTAGTGTCACATAATGGAGGGACATAGCTGTTTGTTTGTGCTGGGTTCGAGAGGCCTTGCTGAAAATTCAGAGCATGTCCCTTCATTTTCCCATAAATGTAAACAAACAAACTTATTCTGTATTATCATATATTTTCTCACACTTTTATATACATTAAATATACATAGAGAGCGCAATTGTTTGTGTTTGCGTATATATGTATATGTACAGAATTTTAATGTATTTTTCAGGGTTTGGAGTGGGTGTGTATATGTTTTTGACCCACAAATTTGTCATCAACTTACTCCCTCATTTTTGTGCTTCTGTCTCACCCATTTCCTTGCCAGTGTTACCAAGTGATAACAACCTACTAAGCATTCACACAGCTTTTAAAACAGTGTTTTCTTAAAAGTTACTAATTATAATGATATTTTGAATTTTTTTTTCTAAAAAGGAAGGTACAAGAGGAAGAAAGATCATTACAGCTCTATCATACTTGCAGGCCTGAAAACACCTCAAATGAGGCAAAAATGTATCTCCTTACATCAGGTGGCTGTAATTTTTCCATTTTCAATTCCTTTATACATTCACAGCCTTGACTACCTGATGATATTCTATGTAAGACTAACCCAAATGTGTCTATTCAGTCTAATGTCTTGTTTGTGATAGTAAAGGACTGCCTCATTAGGTAAGGAAATCAAATGTGTAAGTTTTGCCACACAGTTTTAATAAAGCATAAAAATATAACCTATCAGTTGGAAAGGTTTTTATCCATCCCCAGCTGGATGATAAGTGTTATGTGTTATTGAACCATTACTGTGCTGCCCACTGTAATCTGTCTGAAAAGTAATGTACAAATATATGAGAAATAATTCTATGGAATCAAGGATGTTTCCCCGGTTAATATACCTAAAATTTAAGGTGCAATAAAGATCTGTTAGATGCTAATTCCTTCCAAAATTACTTCACCATTATAATTATATGCATTCTGACTCAGTTTCTCAGGATTATTCAAGGTCTGCTCTTACTGGAGCAGTGTGATGGCTACTTGCTTGAATGGAGACAAAAAGCAGTTTCTGCCCTGGAAGACTATATATACTGAATTTAAACTGCACACACAGGCACTGAAGATATTATCAGATATAGCATAATGTACTGAAACTTGTCCAATTTTCAGCTGGCATTGTGATAAAGTAAAAGAAACATTATTAAATCCTTATCTTCATGCAAACCCTCTCTCAAACACCAATCAGACTTCTCAGGCTACTGAACTACCAAAAAAGTGAACCTTATCTACAGACAACTGTCAGAAAATCTTGAGATCCAAATGCTGTTTGCTGCATGTAATGATTTCTGATAATTTTATAAACTGCAGTTTCACTGAGATTTGTAATCACAATTTGCTGGAAATTGATGTTTGTGTGGAGTTTGGATAACATCATAATTAGGCAAGCTATACAGTAAGAATTATGACAAAATATTCCAGCCCCTGCTTCCTCTTGTGAGGCTTTTCTGTCACCACATGCTTTCTCAGGCAGTGGCAGGTATCTCTGGCAGAGCTCCCCAGATTGCTGCAGGGCAGTCCCTGTTGTCACTCTCTTCTCCTGCACCGCGTTTCCTTTCTTAACTTTTGATCCAGTTACATTTATTTTTCCCTTTCAGCACTACAGGGAAGCATCTGGGGCAGCTTCTAAGTGAAGCCAACGCCTCAGCCTCCGCACGCCTCGAGGAATCTTTGCCATTCTATCCTTCACACGCTGCCCCTCACAAGCACTGCTTTCCTCTAGCCAGTTCCTTGTAGCAACAGGCAGGAACAAGGTTTTTCAGCACTCTCAGACTATATCAGGGTTTGATTTCAGCTCAATGACTTTGGCAAGATGAGCTTTAAACCAGATCCTTCATGAAGATGGGCTTGTGCTGCAAACATCCTTGGGAAGCCTTGAGGGCTGGACCTCATTTCCAGAACTCCCTGTATCTCTCAGGAAAGAGATGCAATCCATAAATCCAATACAATTAAATCAAGAAAAGCACATCACTTTTCCTAAAATTTAGTGTATAACAGTTTTTTCTTCTGTATTTCTTTGGAAATACAGAGCCCTTAATTTCCTGATTTTTTGCCTTTGTTTCTTCTCCTAGTCTTCTAAGTGTATTCATTTGCCTGGAAGTCCTGTTCATTTTATATTCCCATTGTATGGTCTGCTTTTACCTTGGCAAAAATGATCATGTCTACAAGAAAATTAGAGCTAACATTTATATTCGGTTTTTAATAAAGCTTATTCAGTCAAATTTACTTACTAAAGAAGGGAAAAGACACTACTGTAACAGAAAATAACATTTGCATCGAAGATGTATGTGTTTGCTTCAGAATATATTCTGGTTTTCTTTGACCAGTGACCTGACTGGTCCCACAACTGTGCCAAGAGTGTAAAAAAGAAAAACAAAACCATAACCAAAACATAAGAAACAAAACCAAAATAAAACCAAAAGCATCCCCAAAGGCAAAATTACTGACACACAAAAAGTAATGATAAGGACATCTCCATTATCACATTACTGACTGTTCTGGAGCATTGATTTGGTGCTAAATCACAGTTTATCTCAACCATTTTTTCCATGCTGTCTCTCTCAGGTATGAAGCCCTAGATTGCTTGTCTTGTGAAACCTTACATAGTCAAATTTGCAGCAATATCTCTAGTCTTCAGTAAACCAAAATCTTCTTAACATACACCTCACTGATAAGGCCTAATTCAGTTAAATTGACCATTAAGATCAGTGTAAATTGAATTGCCCTCTTGGACTTGCCGATAATTCCTTGACTGACCAATAAATACGGGGCTTCCAACCAGAATGGGTTATGGTGCTCAATATTGTCCCTACTGCTCTCCTCCCTGACTCCCTACCTTCAAAATGTCACAGGAATTACACAATAATTTGCTCTAGAATGCTTGTCAGAGATCTGTTATTTTAATCCAAATTAATTAAACGTTTCTTAATCTGTATACAGAAAGAAAGTTTCAAATGTTCAGAATAATAACACAAACTGACATAACATCTAAGACATGGACTGAAAAACACACGAAACCTTCATCACTTCAGTTGCAATTACATAAAAAGTAATGCAGACATTGGACATGAATCCAAGCTCAAAAGGGTTCATGAAAGAACACAACCAGAAGGTCATCTGCATTATGAAGGGTTTTTGCTTATCTTCTTACTTTTTGCTTGTTTTGTGGTTTTGGGATTTTCCTATCCAAAGGATGGGAGCAGTTATTTTTATAGTGCAGAGGCTGCCCCTTCAAAAACTGTGCTCAGTTTTGAGCCTCTCACTACAAGAAAGACATTGAGGCCCTGGAGCTTGTTCAGAGAATGGCAGTGGATCTGGGGAAGGGTCTCAAGTCTGATGGGGAGCAGCTGAGTTTGTTTAGCAGGAGAAAAGGAGGCTCAGGGGTTGTAGTGGGGTGGGGATTGGTCTCTTCTCTCAGGTAACAAGTGACAGGACAAGAGGAAACTGCCTCAAGTTGTGCCAGGGAAGATTCAGATTGGATGTTACAAAAAATTTCTTCACAGAAAGGTTTGTAATGATTGGATTAGACTGCCCAGGACAGTGGTGGAGCAGTGGTGGAGTCACCATCCATATGGGACATGGGTTATTGGTGAACACAGTGGTGGTCTTAGTTTGATGGTTGGACTTGGTGATCTGGAAGATCTTTTCCAACCCTGGCCATTCTATGATTCTGTGAATCATTACTTCCAATTTGTTGAATACTAGTTATCTTTAAAACTGAATTTCATCTATGGAATTCTGCACATAGTAATGAATTCAATCCTTTTCACAACCACTGAGACTTTGATCCTATGCTGTGCTCCCCCTGCTTTAGCTGAACCTCATCAATAGCAAAAGACAAAGTTGGAAAGATGTCTTATTTTCACCATTTTTAACTGCTTGCTATTTTATCTAGGCTAAGACAGAGTTAACAGGAAATTAGTGTCCCAAAAACCCATGTTGAAAGAATTCAGTTATAACAGGCAGCCATCAATACAGCAAAAGTACATAATGATAACAAGTGGAAGCTGGGCATGTTCAGAATAACAACTGTAAATTTTTAAGTGTGAATAATGCCAAAGAAATATTTCTGTTTCTGGTGTTCTCTCCAGATCTTTAAGTCATGATCCAACTGACTCCTGAAAGGAAAGCCGTAAATCAATCTTAAAACTATGAGTGAGCTACCAGAGCTACAGGAAGTGTTAGAGAGAAGTCAGTCCAGTCGTAATGGTCCCTTTCAACTGTATAGAATCAGCTCCATTGCAGTTTTCACTTGACCTTGGTTCTTATCTTTGTTCCTCTGCGTATTCAATGAATTAACAGAATAGTTGTTAAATAATTTCTAAATAACCTAAGATTGATAGAGGTCCATTTAATCTTCAAGTTGAATTTGACTCCAATTAACAAGGTCTTGCACCTTTTGACACAGGTCTAGATTGAGAAGTAGCATTCTGGGGTTGATAAACTGGCATAAGCATATTTGAAAATTGAAAGACAGATAGCCAAACATCGTAAGTGTAAAAATTTGCTACAAGACACCCTTTTTTTAATTGAGTATTTCTAATAATATCACAATTATCAAATATATCTACTCTTGGGTGTATCTTTATTAATCCTCCATGCAACACAGTAATGTCTCACCAAATGTGACTGCTGAGATAACTTCTGCACATACAATACAATTAAGATACACCGAATAAAGAACTAAAAGAAGGAGCTTTAGTTTCATAGCCATTTTGAGCTTAAACTAGAATATATGTGCACATAATTGTACTGTTGAGATTTAAGGCATGTCTACAGTTGTTTTTTTGTTTGGTAAGGTTTTTTTGAAGGTAAGAACTGTTAATACTTCTCTCTCCTACGGGCAGTTCTGCAAACCTTAAAGCAAGTAGAAAACAGACAGAGGTAGCTATATGACAACTTGATAAATTGTTAATCATACACAAATATTTCAGAAGTTTGGTTTTTTTTTGCATTTTCATTAATCTACAATAACAAGAATGTCTAAAAGTAAAGAGGGCAATCTTAAATTTTATTCTTTAAAAGCAAGATGAGATTCTAGCTGTGAATGGACACATAAATCTTCACCACTAAGTAGGTCAAAAGGTGTGGAGAAAGTTTCCATTCACAACTGCTGCAATGCTTTCAGACTGCTCCAGCCAACTCCTTGGGCTAAACTTTCTGCTTGAAAACTGCACTGAGAATTAATAAAATAGAGCTCTTTCTCTTTTCTTTTTGCTCTCTGCTTCTCCACTGCACTCTTGAGCAGATTTTTTCCCTGGCTGGTGAAGGGTGGCAGTTGGCTGCCCATGGCTGCCCCTGAGCAGGCAGGAGCTGAGGAGAAGGGGAGCAGGGGCAAGTCCATGGGCCTGCCAGCTCTGGACCATTACATGTTCCCCTATTTCACACCTGTGCTGGCAGTGTAGCTATTGGTGACTTCAGGGGAATGAGGGAATGCTCCAATTTAGTAGGGAAAGGAATTGATCATTACTGTACTCACATGCACTCACACGCTTGTCTTCCTACCTAAATGATACCAGCATCAAAACACCAAGGCAAACTAATGAATTGCATACTTGCACAGTTTCCCCTCATTAACAGGAGTTTTTTGGTCCCTCTTATCCATTTCAGTATATCCTTTGCCTTCCAACCTGTACACGAACTGCAGGTTATCACTCTCCATAAACCAAAGGCTCGACTATGTCCTTGTACTCTGTACACAGTGCTTTGTGCTACACTTACATCGAATAGCAAATGGGAGGGAAAATGTCATTTTAACTAGAAACAAACTTCCTCAAAGATCTGCGAGAATACCAAATGATGCCCTTTTAAGTAGATCAATGCTTAGTGTACTGTAGCTGTCAAAAATCCCACCCATTTCAAGACAGCTCTTACTGAAATAAATACACCAGGCATTAAAGAATATTAGCATCTAAGAGCTTCTCTTTTCCCAAGAGCCATCAAGTATCGACCAGGGGAAAAAATTACAAAAAAAGAAAGAAAAAAAAAAGTAGGCACTTACAGCTCACTTTCTCCATCAAACTAAGGCATATATTAAACAGGTTTTATAAGTACTTTTGGCAGACTCTGAGCATTAACTGACTTTCAGTAACTTGCCTTAAAGAACAAGAGGGGGAAAACCTCCTCTTCCTCTCTGTTTAACCTGACTGCCTAGTGCTGAAGAGAACAGATGGTTAGTATTTACATTTCCTTTAGTATTAAACCATTATCTTCCTAATGGTTTTTTGCAAAACACCAATACGTAGAAGCAGCAAAATGAAAAGGTTCAGTTAGTTCAAACATAGTTTGCTTTCTCCTTGCGGGTAATGACAGGATCCCTTTGGAAATTGGAAGCCTTGTTGAGCCTATCTCTCAAGCCTTGTTGAAACAGTTGCACCTCAACAAATTCTGCTGGGATTTTTTTTTTCCACAAAGCACTTTCCTTGGCTAACATTGCCATAGTGTAATCTTTTTTTTTTTTTTAATCAGCAAATCTCCGCATCAATATTTTTTAAACAAAACTGATGGTGTTGTCAGTGTGTAGAGCTTGAGGATGGTGACAAGAAGGTTGAATGTTTATGGGTAAGAATCAGGGGAAGTTCACCAAGGCAAATATGCTGCCATGAGTCTGCTATAGACCACCCACAGGGGATGAGCAGACAGATGAACTATACTAATAAGCAGCCAAGAGAAGCCTCAGAATCACTAACCATTGTTCTCATGTGGGATTTCAATTTACTGTCCAAGACAGATCTCTTAAAATACAGAAATACAACAGAGAGGAAGCAGTCTAAGGAGTTTCCCAGGGTATGTGGAAGAGAACTTCCTGATACAGCCAGTGAGGGAGTCAGCTAGGGGAGATGCTCCACTGGACCTGTTGTTTGGGAACAGAGAGGGACTGCTGCGTGATGTGATGGTTGGTGGTTACTTTGGGCACAGCAAACAGGAAATTATAGGGTCAGCAGAACTGATCCCTTAGACTTAGAGAGGGCAGACTTTGGCTGTTGAGGAGCCTGGCTGACAGAGTGCATTGGGAGGCAGTCCTGAAGGGTAAAGAAGTCCAGGAAGGACTGAGGAATGGAGTCACATCCAGCTAGAGTCACACCAGTGGTGTTCCTCAGGGCTCAGCAGTGCAGCAAGTCCTGTTTTATGAGGAGAAACTCAGGGAATAGCTGGTGTTTAGCCTGGAGAAAAGGATGTTCAGGGGGACCTTATCACTTTCTACAACTACCTGAAAAGAGGCTGTATTGAGGTGAGTGTCAATGACTTCTCCCAAGTAAAATGCAGGAGGAGAAGAGGAAAAGGTGTCAAGTTGGAACTGGCTGCCCAGGGGTGTGTTTGGCTCCCCATCCCAGGAGGGCTGGACTGGGTGATTTCCAGAGCTCCCTTCCAACTCTAACAATGCTGTCATTCTGTGAACTTGGCTTGTCTGTCTGTTCCGTGTATCACAGCAATTGTAGCAAATGTGAGATTAAAGTTGTACCTTAAACTGTTACTTTAAAGTGCATATCAGATATGACATACATCTAAAAGAAGCCTGAATTTACAACAGCAGGTTATATAAGTTGCAGATACAGTAGTATCTGCAGTTATTTCTCCGCTTCATTTTTCTCATTGAATTTGTTTTTTTATATAGCCTCAGTTTAAGGTTTTCAAATACAGAGGTAAATGGAAAACGGAACAAAATGAATCATGAGTTTGTGAAAAGAAGATTTCACTAGATTAACTTGATACCTTCCTCTGAGAGGATAACTGAACTTCTAGACAAAGAAGTGAAATGGATTTAGTCTCTCTGAATGTCAGCATTTGACACTTCCTCAAGTACCTAAGCTCCATCTGATTGGAATTCACCAGTTGCAGGTAGCTACAAAAAAGGTAAGTTTCATGGAAGTCAAGCCTGAGAAAAATACAACAATTCACAATGTTTGTATTTTTTAGGTCCTTTGTGCCAAAAAGTTTCAAATTTAAGTTTGCAGGGTGTTTTCAGTGATGTAGCATCCATCTTTGCTGTCATGCATTTTTATAACAGAACTACACATTTTCTTCTGACAAAATTCCTTCTCCAATTCAAATTCTTTATTGCAAAATCCATTAATGCTTGTCATCAGCTTGTCAGCTGCTAAAAACCAAGCTTTTACAGCAATCATTCAATGTCCTGAAATCAATTATGGCTAATCTAAAAATATTTCAAATTAAAAGTGTCATTATTACTTAGTCCAATTACTTCAATTGATTTTATGAAAGATTAAAAAGTTGGTAAAAAGTTGGATTCAATTTCATTTAACTGTTCTTTAATAAGTAAATAACTGTTTTTTAAAAATTGTGGGAAGGCAAAGGAGAATTGTTTCACCCTGTTGCCAATTTCATAATTTTTAAGTAAAACCTTCACCTCCCAGGGTGAGAGACATACAGAAGTGACACAAAGGTATCCATTACAGTCAAACGGACACATTAGAAGAGTAAGGAGATCACCAAAAGTTTAAATTAGATTTTTTTTTCAATTTTTCACTTTGTTTCTTCTTGTTAGAATGTACCTGGGACAGCTGTATTGCACCACAAATGTGATTAACTAACAGCTGAACCAATGTGACCCTCTTTCAATAATCAGACTTTTTTTTGGTAGTAACTGCTAAGTTCACCTAGTCCTTTCAGATGCACCTGGAAATTAATCTACACAATGCATTTTAATGACACTGTAATGAAATAAAGAGTAAATTTCCACAAAACATTCACAAGTAACATTGATCCTCTTTGAAAGGCAGCTACACAGAGCAACTTCTTACATAATTTATTTTACACCTTGAGCACAAAAGATTTAAAACTTTGTGTTTAAAAAAGTGTTGAGGATGAACTCAGTTTAAAATATATCACTTATCTCCAAGTACAATAACTGATCATTCCATCTTTATCCAGGCACAACTCCTCTTGATGTCATGGGAAACACTTTATAAAGGCTGCATGATTAGTTTCTTGCAGAACAAAAATAAGAAAGGCTGTCTTCAGAGTGCTGTCAAACCTTTACCCATGCAAGAAAATCTGTTATGTGTTCTATACCCCTGAAATTTCTAAAGCTACACCTTCTGCCTTCTTTTCCATTATACAGCCAATAATTAATCATAAGGGTTTTTTTCCTTTTCCTTCCTCAATCTTTCATTCTTTTCTTTGAAATTCTACATAAGCATTTCTATTGAAATTGGTCCTGACTCCTAAAAAATATATAGCAATTTATTACAACTATGAAAAATATATAAAATATAAAATAATTTCTTAAGCTTTAATTTAAAAACACAAGGCTTAAATTTCCTTTGATATCCTAGTACCTATTTATCACTTTAAGCAAAACCCGTTATTTTTGTTGTTAAAGTAACAAAAACTAAGTTTAGTTAAGGATTGCATATGGTAGCAAGAAAAAAATGCAGTAAAAATTGACAAAAGCTGGTGAACTAATCAGTGTGATTTCTCCACACTGCTGAAGTTATTTTTCCTTGAGACAGTCACCATTCACTATTTTAAATAAAGATTTGTTTTAAAACAAAAGTAAACGATGAAGAAATCCCACATTACACTGCCATCCTTGAGCTCTGAATCTAGAAAAATACATTTTTTTAAAAGCTAGAATTGGAAAGAACTGAGTAATTAATAAATTGTGAATTCCTCCAGTTCCATGCTTGGTCAGTTGTCCAATCCAGCTGTAAAACCTAATACTCTGCAGTCAATTTATTTTTTGGCAACAAGGTTTCCTATTTGCAGAATGAAAAACTGAATTATGCAGCTTGAGCTCTGATTCAGAAAAAAAATCTGTAAACGAAGTTTAACATGGGATCCAGTCTAGACTTCAGCTACAGAAACTTCCACCCAGAGCTAAACTTTCCAGGTTTTCCTCCACCTGTGGCACAGAGCTGTTCTGTACCAAATGAAGCTGAGGCCTGACCCAGAGCTGTTTCAAGTCAGCAAAACTCTTTGACTTCAACAAACTCAGGTGTGGATCAGCTATAGCCTTTGCTAAAGGTCATGTTGTAGTTTACAGATGACTGAAAGGATTACTTCTAATTAATTTTTGGTACCTCAGAATGCAGCATTTCCCCAGATAGCAAATATAATAAAACTGGATTTATTTCAAGGCATACTGTATGCTTTTGCCCATTTGTCTTTCTTGCATTGACTTTCTCCAGTGATTTATTATATACTTCTTCCAAGACTAATTGTATTACGAAAATGGCTAGATTTCTATTCAATGTCTGTCCATTTTCCCATTATATACTAGGCTTTTTTCATTCAGCAGAAATACATAAACATTAACTGCTAGTTTCAGCAAACTTTGGAATTTAGTTTAAGGAAAATAAAAATTAATGATACTGCCTTGAAATTACTTATGCTTGTTCAAACTTATGCTGCAAATTGTAGGAGTTAAAGGTTTCATGAGATTAGTAAGATTTTTTGCTGCTCTAAGATCACACTAGGGAGGGCTGACATGAGACCTGAAAAAAGAATGAACTTACTTGCCTGAGGTTGATAGTGTCCTTATGCATAAAGGTTTGTGTGAGTTTGAAAGTTGCTCTGCCATCTACCTGAATTCCTATTGGGAATGAGTGCATTAACCTGCTATTCTGTGTGGCATTTTTAATTTTAGTATAAATTGAAAATAATTTTACTGTTTCCATACATGCCCCTTGGTTCTATAAATACTAGTATTTTTTCCTCTCTTTTTGTCAAGCATTACTACTTTAAATCTATGATAGAATCACTAATATTTTGCTTAAATTCTTCAAATACATATTATGAAGTTCTTAAATACTTTTTTCCCTACCTTACTGCAATCTGGTGACATTAACAGTGAAGTTCATGAGCTTTGTCTTCACTGCTACATAAACTGCTAACAATGTTTGCTTTTACTGTCCTAGCTTGCTTGCTTAATTAAGCTGCTGTTCTAAGTTGAATGTTATGCTTCCTAACATGTTGCTGGAACTGAATGCTCTGAATAATTTCTATTTGCTACAATCCTTTCCCTCACAAACAAGGTTTTAAAGATCCTCCACCTATTTTGGATGCAGGGAATTGTGCTGTACGTAAGAGTTTCTACTGGAAGAACTGTTTATGTTCAGTAGCTTCTCTGCAATGCTTAGATTCATCATGTGAAAGAGACAAAAAAAGCCTGGGTTGTATACATTTGTGAATCTGAATGCAAACCATTTATTGCTTTATGAACACAATATCCTCCAGGGAGTATCACAGATAGTGTGTATGTCCTTGAGCCTTTTCCTTTTGCATTTTGAATTCTGACACAGTTGAAATAAGCATGAAATCCTACACAGTCCTAAATGGCTTCATCTGTTGTGGAGCCTAGGAGTGTCTCACAATATGCTTTTCCCAGTCACAACTTGGGATTTAAGTGACCTCACCTACAAGAAAAGAATTTGCATGATGCACACTTTGGATTAATTTATTGGTACACTTAATTTCTCTTCATTTTAAACTTCAAATTTCATTTCCCATTCATGACAGCAAATCCAAAGCAAGTTCTTTCGCTCCCCATAATGAGTCCTTTTCTTCGCTCTCTTTTGACCAAAGACTTTGTTGTATTTTTCTTTTTCTTTTTTTTTTAATTTATTTTTTATTGGGAAACAAGATCTAGCTGGAAATAAATTGCAATCCAAATTCTTTCAAATACAGAGCCACACAACCATTGGGAGTGATGTGACTAAAAGCAGGCCAGCATCCACTTTTGAGTAGTCACTCAAAGCTCCATTTTTAGCCAGTGGAGAGGAGCAAGCACAGCTAGCTCAGGATCAATCACACTTTGTAACTCTACATTTGACGTAGTCATCTGAGTTGCCTTCATAAACAAGCCCTCATAATTTCAGCCTAGCATCACAGAATATCACAGAATCACAGCACATTCTGAGTTGGAAAGGACCCACAAGGATCATCAAATCCAACTCTTATGTGAATGGCCAGACATAAAATGAATCATTTTTTGGAAGTCCCTTTGAAAGGCTCATTTCTCTCCACTAAATGGGAGCGTTGGAGATATGGATGTGTGTTATAGATATCTACGGTAAGACAAAGTCCATCCCACCTCATCTACTGGATAGCAACAAAGATCATCAAAAGGATTTAAGAGCAGAGTATGCCTAATTTTCCTTCCCCTTCCATCCAAACACTCCCTTTGCCCTGGCTGCCAATGATCTTGTGTTGTCTGTGGGATTTCTCTCAGTTGCTTTTTAATTCCATCTATAATTTGTCTTCCAAAGCCTTCCATGGCAATAAACGCCACACCTTAGTCATCTATTGGGGAGGGACAGGGGGATGAAAAAGCAAAAACTCAGCTCCCACTGTTTCAACCTGTTACTCAGTTATTGCTTTTAAGAGTCTTGCCTTTCTAGTGTGATGGGAAAAGCAGACTCTACAAATCCTTGTGCTCCAAAGGCAGGGAAGGTTTTTCCCAGCATTCTCTGTGTGCACACATGCTGCTGATTTCCATTCCCAGAGGTAGGAATACTTCATCAGGTCTCTGCGCAGAATGATAATGAAATTTAATTTGGGAATTCTCCATTAAATGCTGCTCTACACAGTAAATTAGGTTCTCTTGTTAAACACCTAATTTGTAGTATTGAGTCACTATGTCCTGAAGGCAGCAGCACCTGAAAGTGTATAAAATTGGATGAAAAGTGAAAGATAGAAATAAATCTGATGAAAGACAGCCTAAACCAGACAGAATTTCTACTGCTAAATTATAAAAATTACCTCCATTACTCACACTTCATTAAATGAACATTCTGATCATGTCTCCACAACTCAGTCAAGAGGGTGAGATTATGATGTGTGTGAGCACAGAGAGCCCATGACTATATTTCTGTTTCAAAGGAATTCTTCTTAGGATACAGTACTTTCTTTTGGCTTCCCCCCTCCCCCTGAGTTTATGTGGTCAGATGAAATTCACCCTTTTTGCATTGTTTGGATGGACAGCAGGTCTACAGTCCAATACAATACCCAGCAAAGAACTCCAGGGAAACTTTCATAACAGAAATTGTTGCAAAGAAAGTCCTTCATTAAAGTCTGAAAAGTTACTGTGAAACTTTCAAGAAACTCAAGCCATTTAAAGCAGAAAACTGTTCCGCTGCAATATTTTATACCACTTTTACAGTATCATGCAATTCACCCTGGATGTGTGGGATTCATTACAACAGGGATTAAATTGACAGCTTAGTGTCATGTGAGGCAGGGGGATTTGAGACTGAGAGCAGTAGCTGGACACTAGGCCAGCTGAATTGTACTTACTGCTGAGTTACAGTAATACATATAGCTTTGGAATAAAGGGACATGAGGATTAAGGGCTATCTTTCAGAGAGATTTAATAATATAGAGATCTTATCACACAGAAAATCTAAAAATGGACTTACTGGGAAATTTATGAGCAGTGGGAAAATAGCAAAACACAAATGAAAAGTAAGAATTCTTAGTCGTCATAAACTCCCATCACACTCATACAGCACAGATGTTGCACAAATGATAAGCAGGTGTTTTTATGTAGACTAAATTCTAAATGACCCCACTGTTGTCAATGAACATCTTTCAAATAAATTCAATGGAAATGTTAGTAACCAAGAACAGATTCCTGGGAAAACAAGAAAATCAGTCCATGCATGTGAAGTGTTAAACTGTGCCATAGAAAAATATTTGTAGAAGTGACATGATAAAATCCCTAAAATTACATTTCAAACTTTAAAAGCCACAATGTTGAGGGTCTAGTGCAGGAAATCCAGAGGAATATTCTAAGAGGACATGAATAATTCATGGCCTCTGAAGCACACACAAGACAGATGATCCCAGAACAACGAGGTGTCCAGGTGTGCTCCTGTCAAGTGCAGTGACATGAGCACACTGTAAATCTGCTGGAGAGAAGCATACGCTCATCTCCATCCCACAAACACACACTGTGAACTGGCTTCCAAAAGATGTGCTCCTGTTGTAACATCAAAGGATGAAAAGCCAGGAGAAAGGGACTTGATAATAAAATGCCTAAACAGTCACAGAATAGAAAATGCTCCCTGGCTCTAGCATATATTAGAATTGACCTTAAAGTGTTTGCCTGGTTAGAAATAAAAAAAAAACCCTAAACCAGACTCACCCCTTCTTTTTCAGTTTCATGTATCTTGCTGTATTTACTCCCTCCCCTGATACGCACTTTCAGTGACATATTCTTCAAAAGTGGGGTACTAACTCTTTTATCAGGAAAATAATCTTTGCTAAAACACTTGGTTGCTGCTCCTCATCATCAGGGTTTAAGTATAAATTTGATTCCAATAGCAAATAATGCAATTGAAGCTTACATAGATTCCAAGATCTCTTTTTAATGAGAAATACTAACATGCTCAGGTATGATCAGGGTGATAGACCTGACAGCTGGATATATAGCTCCAAACAGATCTGTGTCTTGCAGGTTGCACCCTGCCTTGGCAGTCCAGAGAGAACAGTCAGACAATGATGTCAAACATGAAAGATTGAACCTGCCCAGTGTTCAGCCTCTCCCAGGGTGTCCACTGCACCCTGAATGATTTCCCCTTCCCTCCCACTTGCCTGTCTAAAACACTTCCTGGCTTTGCCAGCTCCTGAGCACATAAGCCAGAGAAGAAGCTAAACTTCACAGGTAAAAGGGCTTGTTTTCATCACTTTGAAGACATTTTTGTGCTTGGAAATATTCTAGCATTAGTACAGCATATGCCAAGCCCTTGAAATGAAAAAACTAACACTTTAGTTTGAAAGCAGATTCTGTCTGTAAATTAGGTCTGAAGATATGAGAGAATGTGCAATTATTACTGTGAATTTCCAGTACAGCCTTGTGGGGTGTTGGGAGGGTTTTCTTGGTACACATAAATGCTTGTTTCTTGTCTAAAATTTTCCCACATAATTTCATGCACTGCATGAGATATTTTACAGCCTAACCAGTTGAAACAAATGGACATGCTATAGATTCCACTCAAAACTTGATGCCTCTGGAGGCTTGAAGAAACAAACTATGGCAAACCAATTCTTTTGTAAAAATGCAATTAAGAAGAACCAGGAAAAATCCACTAATTAATTAAATTGTTCACTCAGATTTATATGGTCAATGTGATTAGATATATTACAGACACACAGTCTTTATGCAAGCACACACACATCCATACCTAATATGCACAGACACACACATATATACAAATGAAAAATCCCCAAACTCTTTGCTACTATTATTGAATTTAGTTCATTATTAGTAATATTTAACTAACAATATTATGTCAACTGGCCTTTTGACTTTTTTTTTGGCCAAATTAACCTTGGAAGAACAGATGTCTATAAAACCTCCTCTGAACCAGTCCAGGCTATTCAGATTTACAGCTAAAGACATCTTTATAACTGGTAATGAATGCTCAGATTTATTAAAAAGTAGTTATTTTCATTGCCCCATTTATCAATTAAATCTGATCAGACAGCACTGTGTAGTAACTTAAGCTCCTTTATTGTTCTGATAATGGTTTCCTTCCTTCTTAAAACCCCAGAAGAAACCCTCATGGACAGCATTTCTGCACCAAGCCAATGGAGAGGACAACACCACGACTAAAATATTTTACTTTTTGTATCTGCTGTGGGCCCAGGGAGCCTGCACTTGGGCTACCTGCACATGCTGGCAAACCTTCATTCCCATTACCAGCCCCGTCACCCAGACACTGCACAGCACTTCTGCGTGTGCCAAAACCACATTTCCACCTTGCTCTGTGGTTGCACACATGATGTGGTTTCAGCTGGGAGACTTGTGCTGCTTAGCAGGGACACTCTGGCCTCCGACAGCTCTGGTCCCAAGCTGGCTGGGGTCTGTCCCACCCAGACTCACCTTTCCCTAAAGAATGGCAAAACACGGGTGGATGACCAGGCTCATGCTGGCTTAGCTCCTCCATAAATCTACAGACACAATGTCATTGGATTGCAGAAGTTAAACTTCTGTGTCTGTGAATTAAAATAAAGTCACTATACAAAATTTACAGTTAAAATTTCTTGAAAGACAACAGCGTGAAGATTATGGGCTGTTAGGTGATCTGTTGCCAAAAATGTGTCATATTTATGAATATAATATAAATTATATTTATTCAAATATAAATTTGATTTTCCTGGCTGCCCACTTCCCCTTCAGTTCTAACAACTGTTCTGTTTGAAAATTACTCTGTATGACACAGATCAACAACTTTTACTTGGACAAAAGGAGAAAGGAGTTGGATACCAAAAAATATGAAATTACAAGCCAGCAGGCATATGTTGGAACCCATAGGATACCAACTTATCTTTTCAGTGTGAGGGTAGTCAAACACTGGCACAAGGATCTCCATCCCTGAGTATACACAGAAGTTGAAGGACAAGACTTTTTTATACACACTGTTTGGACAACTAAGTATCCAAAATACTTTTCAAGAATATATCACATTTTTATTCCATTTCAGTTTATGATTGCCACATACTGCTTTTCTGAGAATAATCATGTTGTCCAGCCTGGACACATAGAGTAGAAGCTCAACTCAACTTCATACTAAATAGAGTATGATGGCTATAACTGAAAATATATCTCTACCATGGAGATTAAGAAACATTTCCCAAGCCTGGATTCCTTTCAAGCATCTCAAGTAGATCTCAGCACTATCTGTGGTCTCTTCCTTACAACACATCCATCCTTCCAGGAGGAAAGATCCAAGATTTCTGACCTTGTACGGAGTTGCAAACCTGTTGCAGCTTTTAGTTGCCAGCTTGGGATGAAAATCCCCCCCATTAACTGCATATGGAGCCCAGTATCCCAATCTAGGCATTTAAATAATGTTTGAAGCTGGATGATGTAAATTCCTCTCTGATCCCTTTATTCATTCCCACAAATGCAGCCATTGTTGCTCATTAGCTGTAATTTGAGAGTCAAGTTTCTGAACAGAGCACATGAGAGGGTAAATTGCTCAGACATTTTGCAGTTCCCTGAACACTTGCACATGCAGTTATTGTTCATCAGCTTCATCAGCCGCAGCACCCGCATACAGAATGGTAACCCAGACCACAGGAAATGCCACACTGAATCCTGCACAGGCCTTTTCATCCTGCACAGGGTTTTGTGTACGAAAACCTTATACTGCAGGCAAGGATAGTTAACAGACACAGGCTCAGTGTCCATTATATAAAAGCCATCAACAGAAGAGATCATTACCAAAAAAAATCACTTCCCATTTACTTAAATTTGTGTTCTGGTTTCCAATGTGTATAGATAGTAATGTTATTTGCAATTTATGACAAATAAAGTAATGACATGAAAATACAAAAGCAAAAAGAAAAATCCTACCCAGTCATCATCCAAAAAGTAATAAAAAAGCAAATTATTTTCATCCTGCTTTATTAAAAAATACACTCTATGAAGGTTCAATTCTTTTCCTCTAATTCTCTCTCAAGAGGGAGTTCCAATTTGACCTAAATGTCTGTGCATGAAAAATTTATTAAGTGACGTGGTTTGCTTTATTTAGAATAAAAAGAATATCTGTTTGTCATTATTACTGCAGGGAGCAGAAGGCAATGCTAGGTCAGATAAACACAATGCTTAAAGGTTTCTTTGTCCTTATTATGACCTCCTGCTACCTAAATTGCATATTGAAATTCAAAATAACCCAAATACAGATGCATTATCAAAATAATATCTTACTTAAATTACCTACTACTTAAAAGAAATACTTATCATAGAGTTTCCTATATCATACTGTTTCAATTGTTAACACCTAAGTATTTAACTTTGTCTAGCAATGGAAAATTATGCTTCCCAATGTATCAATAAAGCATGAGTTTAGCGTGACATTTACACATTGTAAATGTCATGCTAAACAGTTCTGCTTTGTTTTAAATAATATATTTAAATTATTTACTAGGTATTTCTAAAACATGTTCTTAATAAAGTTCTTTATACCTGCACATTTGTTGTTAATGAGGAAAGTGAAATTAAACCACAGGAAGTGACTATAGGTAATAGGCACTTGAGGAAACTTTTTTTTAAGCAAAAATATATTCTTCTGGTACATGTATTTCTTTTCCCATTTGGAGTTAAGCAAATGATTCATTTTGATAAATGGTTAAAAGTTTGCATTGGTATTGGATTATCAAAATAAGGAATTTGAATTTACAGTCGGGCTTGTTTGGCTGTTTAATTTTATTAAAAAATAACTAAAATTTGGCACCATAGTGACTACCTAGCTGCTAACTTCCTGACATTTGACACTGACTTTAGGGAGGGCTATTTCTGCTCTTTTTTTGTTGGTACTTTACAGGTTTGGTGCTGCCATCCTTTCTCTGATCCAGGAAATAGTAGTCACACGTAACCTGAGCCAGATTTGAAAAGCCATGTGCAAGATCAGCTTCATGCAAACATAGTTACTAAATATTCTGCAGTATCATCTGAAAGGAAGCCAATGTCTTGTCTGGGTAAAATTGTCTTTAGAATACCAGGCTGATGACAGCAACCAAATACAGAGGCCATGTGAGTCCCCTGCACTGGTATCCAATTTCTGTCAAGCCTGACTTCAGCCTGTCACTTGTGGGGACAAGGAAAGCTCTGGCTCCATCCTCATTCTACTCTTTTTTCTCTGCTGTTCGCTGTCAGAATGCACCCTGGTTAATGACAGCAGGAAGCAGAGCTCTAGTTACACAAACCAGGAAGGTGGAGATTTTTACTACATATAAACCTCAATTTGAGAAAAGTCATAGTTTAGATTAAAAGCATAATGGGGTCATACTCTGCCAGGTATATTGTGTTGTGTTTAATGGAAGAGGATCACCTCCAAAATTCATGTGCTCCTGTTAGGGGAGACCACTTGATTACCGCAGCCACCAGCATCAGTGATATTTGCAAGAAAGACATAAACCCATGAACAGAGACAACAAAATCTTTCAGAAAGTTTTCAAGCCCATGTTATACCCAGGTGAGCTGTTTGAGGTAAATTTGGTGAGAGGCTTGGGAAAGGAGGTGGAAAACAATGCTGGTGGTCCATTGCTTCAGGTCATCACAAAACCTGCTGCTTATGGTCCACTCACCATAATGGCCCAAAAGGCATTTCTGGGAGGATCTCTTCACAAACTCCCAGAGTACTGGTGTTGCTCCTGGAGAACGTGTCTGACTGCTGCTACCTACACTGCCGCGTGCAGAAGGAAACTCTCATGGATGCTGCATGTGTGCTCAGATGCCAGAGTTCACTGCAGGACTCTGAGGACTTGTTTTTCCTCTCTGGTTTTTGGAGTTAACAGGGTGAAAACAAAGTCAAATTCCTCACTAGTGTCTAATTGTAGCCTAGATACAAAGGGTCCCATTGTCTGTATGTCCAACAGATTTCTAAAACATTTTACATCACTAATGTTGTTTTTAATAAGAAGTTTATGAGCAAAAGTAGTCAATGCACTGCTTTGTCCCTCCTGCCATATGCAAAAAATGTCACTAGTTCCTCACACAGGAGAACAGGAAAAGCCACAGTTTTACCCTCAAAGAAGAAAATTTATGAGTAGGACTTACAGGAGGAAAAAATGTTGAAAAAGTCTCTTTCCACTAATATAGAGGATTTTTAGAAATGTTACTAATGATTTTGTACATCCTAGAGTGAGCACCATCTCCAGTCCAATGCATGGGTCAATTGAAACTTTGGTATGCAACGGAATTGTCTAAAGCCAACAAACATCCCAGAGAAGGATAAGTCTGCCAACCTCAAAACAAGATCCTTCTCACTGCAGTTGGCCAGATCTGTCTTTCTCACAAGCAAAACTTGAATTTACATCTATGGATCCATAGAAAAAACCCAAACAACTGGACCTGAATTGTCACATAGAAGGATGGATCTTGGATGATACCTGTAGAGTTTATTCTCATTTATATATGTATGAAAAATCATCTACAATCTATTGCAATGCAAAATAATTACATTTTCTTTTTACACATATTCTGTCTGTGAAATAAGGTATCTTGTAATTTATGAGCTCAAGATTTTATTTATATTTGTTTGCTTATATTTTATTCTAATAAAATCATCTGACCAAGATAGTAAAAATGTTCACACAAGTGTGGTTATTGAGGCACTATCTCAAATTAACTCACATCTGCAATTTCCAACAAAAAATCAAAGCCATTCTTATGACTAAATTCATGTTTCTATTCACCTACAGATTTTTTTAAAATAAAATATGAAAAAATGTTTTAATTACAGAGAAATACCCTAAAGTGGTCTCAGTTTAAAGCTGTGCATTGAGATAAAATTATTATCTAGCATACTGGGGTTCTCAGGTAAGGTGGAATTTCAGTCTGCAAAATGTGCCCAGAAAACATTTCCCTTAGATTTTTCATGGGAATATGAAAAAACCAAATGCTTCACATTAAACCCTCCTCCTACTTATGGTCCTGGATAATGTAAAACAAGTGGCAAAAACATAGTTGTCTGAGGTTAAGAAATCCATCCCTAAGAAATTAAAATTTTAAATTTGCTAAAAGCACGTAAGACAAATATACTAAAGTGGCTGTATTTCACCTTTATGAATAAACATATACATAAGATTTGCTGAACTAAAAGAGAATCCTTCATCCTCTCTAGTCTCCTACACTGATGGAAAATAAGTAATTCACTTAGCAGATGTAATAAATGTGTGTCACACCAATAGGAAATATCAGCGTGGGTCATGTTTTTACTTTGTGTGTTGACACAGTAATTGGTCAATTATGTGTAAAGGAGAATAACTGCCTCTCACAAAAAATACCTACACTCTCTGCATCAATAATACAAAGAAGCTGGGTTTTTTTCCCACACACATTACAGAAGCCAAACAAGATAAAGGTGTTGAAACAATTTTAGGAAAGGCAAAAATCAATCACCTGTGATTTTCATCATCCACTAACATACTGTTCTTGGTAATCACTTAAAATTGTGAAACAGGAATGGTCTTAGACATGAGGAAATGCCAGCACACCTGAAGTTACTGAGTCTAACCCTGCCCTTTGGGGTCTCTCCACTGCTCTTGTGTCTACCACAGACCCCATCCTTCTCTCACACTTTATGGAATGTGCTTTACATGAGCATTTAGGGATAAATTAGCCAGCTCGAAGTTACAACTGTAGGTTAAAATAGTTGTTTAGGCCCCCTGAATATTCAGACAAGGAGGAAAGGTGTCTTTAGAGGAGCATTTATCTCCTCCTTGAAATTTAAGATTTAGGTGATAAGGATCACCCTTCAGATCTGCCATTCTTTTTCCTCTGACTACTGTGGAGATGCAGATTTTTTTTTTTTTGGTAGACAAAGTTGGGTGAAATTGATCTAACTGTACTAACACAAAATACCTATCTTGAAATAATTTTAAGCTAGCTCTCAGTGTACAGTATGTCAGCCTGAAAAGGAATTAAATTTCACCAAACCTAGTTTGAATTAAATGAAGTTTCAGTGACATTGAAGAAAAAAATCATTCATAGAGCACTATAAAAATATCTCTGTGATAATAAAACAGCTACTAAAAATGTCCTCTGCATTTAATTTTTAAAAAAGACTTTGATTTAACAGATAAATTTAATTTATTACTTAGGTAGAACCTTTGGGTATTTTACAAAGTACTGAGGAACTATTGTACTATCTCCTGTCACCTTGCAAATCTCATTAGTGTGCAAGACACTTGCATTGAAGGTCTTACTTTCATTCCTTACCCCATTTACAAAAAAACCTAAAAGAATAGTAAAACTATTAAATGCAGTTCCTGACTTACAGGGAAACATTTATTCACTCTCTTCAAAGAGCACCAGAGTTGAGACCTTGAGTTCACCAGGGGCAGAGGTTCCAGCTTTCCTTTGGAGCTTGACTGCTTTGGGAACTGACCTGGGACCCCCAGGATCCATCAGGCTCTTGGGCAGGAGCCCCTGCCCGTGTCCTGCTCTCCACAGCATGTCCAGTGCATGTCAGGGATGATTCAGAAACAGGTTTGCAGAAATAGATGGAAGAAGGACAAAGCAGAAGTTTTCACTGCTTTTCCACATAGGGGTCATGAAGGGACAGTATGTGACTTTCCCAAACACCTTTCTCTGATGTGGCTGTGGAGGCAGAGAAAACCACAGCCTAAGGAAAACCAAGTACAAGAAAAGAAAGTGCAAACAAGATCGGTGAGAGCAGGAAATTTTCCCCAAAGCAGTGCACATAGAGGAAAAGATGGAAGAGTAAGTAGCTTAGGGATAGAAAGAAAAACCTGAAAAAAAACAAACGAGGAATGCAATGAAAAAAAAAAAGAAGCTAAAAAAAGGTGAAAAAAACCCAACAATGGTAAGATACTCAGGGAAGGAGATCAATCTTTATTTCTCAGTCCCTCTCTCTTGCCACAGGTCCAAATTACAAGACAGCATGACAGATTTAACTGACCATCGTGATAAAGTCCTGGCACCTCTTCCTTGCTATTACTGTCAATCAGGAACAATTGTCAAAAATTACAATGAACAATGAAGGTACATGCACACAGAGGTGATCTCAAAAAATGACGGATTTTTTGACAGATTAAGATATTATTCTGCCTTCCCTGTGTATTTGCTTAACTTTCAGGATTCAGTGGGAAGTAGAGCAATATGCATCCATGTAACGTGGAGGCTGGTAACAAGGCAGACATCTATAAATTATCTTACAAACCAAAGCAAAAGAAAGGTAAAGAGAATTACCAGAATCAAATAAAAGGTAAAAATAAATAAATGAAAAAAAGATAGAGAAGCTGAGTGAGAGACAGAAAGGAAGAGATGGGGAGAGCAGACAGATTCTGTTCTCATTTACCCTCAAATCATGGATTTACTCTTGTCTAACAGGTAACATGATTAGGCCAAGCTCTCCTTATCAGCAGCAGCTAAAAGTGAATGACAGACCACACAGATGAAAAAGACTTATTTGCTCACCCAAGTCTATTATTTTTATAATCAAACTTTACTGGCTGTTCCTGAACCGGACCTCACACACACACAAACTGAAATTTCACTGTGCATTGACTTTTGAGGAATAAAAGCCCTATAGCTTTTGATGATATAATATGGGGTTTTAGTTGTATGTAATTTTTTGGTATGAGCAAATGATATATTTGTATATATTCAGGGGTTTTTTTGTGTATCCTTTTTTGCTTAGAGTTTTAAAAATATATCAGTTGTGTTAGATTTTCTCCCCCCACTGAGCACCTGTAAGGCTTGGAACATCCAACCTTTGTATCCTGAAATGCATCACCTTTGCAATAGTCAAACTAAAGCTCATTGGTGTTCTTTTCTATCAATGCTTTTCTATATCTCTTTTTTATGTCACCTAATGGTGCTTTAATTTTTTGCTCACATCTGGAAGCCGTTGCCTGAATGTTCCTCTACATGACAATTGTAAAGAACGAACAGGACAATCCACACCAGGAAAACATGCCATGCATTTTTGGGCTCTGTTTACTTAGGATTTTATCCCTGGTGCAGATTATTTTCTGGATAGAGGGAAATTGGTTATTAGGTATATGTCAAATACTAGCAAGCCTCCAAGTGGTGTCAACAAAAATCATAACAAACTTAATTCAAAGGAACATCAGCTATTGTCATCCTGAAAGCTGCAGCGATTTTAACTCTAGTTTGATATCAATTATGACTTTAACTCAAGATTACAGTTTCATTTAGGTTTCCTACCTATTTTTCTATTCTAAAGCAGATTTTTTTTTTAATTGAAGCTTTACTGTGGGTTAGATCCCTACTGACTTCAACACAGAATGCAACAAAAATTCTAATAAAAAACTGTTATGAAGCTAATTTTTCATTAGGCTTTTTATTCATCCCTCACCCAGTTTCCAAGCTATACAGCAATGCTGCATAGAAACATTCAAATTGGTCAAAATTAATTTTGTCAGTATGGAAAAAAAAGATGAGAACAATGAAGATTAAGACTTTACTATGACCTGTTGTTGTATTTGGGGGTATTTCATATTTCCAAGATCACATTGATCAGCTTGATTTTTAATTTTTTTCCTTAATAAAGTTCAAATATTAGGTTCATATCACATTTTCAGAGGGAATAACATTGCATATTTTTTATACACTACTTCAAATACCCAATAGATGAAAATTGAAAAGTAAATGGCAGTATTACTAACAAACTAATCACTGCTTCATGAAAAAGAATTAAGGATGTTTTTACAAGAAAAAAAAATTGCTAATCATTAAGATATTGATCTCAACTCTAAAATCTAAACTTAAATTATAGCAATATAGACCAAACTATTAGGTTTCAATGTCATTGCCACTGGTGCAATGTCATTCCTCAAGCCAGTTTTATACATGATACAATTATTACATGGTCTTATAGATTTTTCATCACTTTTGTGTATATTAAGCTAGACATAAGAGATAATACCAAAGCATAATCACATTTACTGCTTGAGCTCTAATGTAAACAATTTGATAAGAGGGTTCATTAAGGTTTGCAGGTTTATTCCAAGGAAAAAAAAAAACAAATAAACAAAACCCCAAAGGAAGGATCCCTTAAATTTTTGGAGATGGGAAAGTAAACTTTAGAGAGCTGTATGAGTTCAGCTTGGTCAACTGTTCTTCCCCAGCTCCATGATCAGCAAGCATCTGATTTGGATTTGGAGCCAGGTGGGTTTTGGGTGGTTCCGACTGTTCTCACATGAAATGTGAAAAAACTCACCTGATCCAAATGCAAACCACGAAGTTTTCCCTGGTAACAGTTTTGCATCATTTCCACCAAAACACACATCACAAAAATTTCCACAAACCTGTGGTTCTCTACTCTGCTAATAAACCTCCATGTAGCTCAAATACACAAGCTTATCATAGCAAGCTTATTAAGTAATAGTCTGAAGAGGAACAATCTACCATTAGTACTTAAAAACCCCCAAATCGATGTATTCCTAGGGATGTATATAAAAATATTATTTTGGTGGAATTTCCTGCTGTGCTGCAATGCTCTCAATAGCATTTGCTTTTTTATGTCTCCTCCAGGACGGGGCTGCTTTATTAACAACAACAAAAAAAATCATACAAAATACAGTTCTTCTATTCTGCACTGTTAAAAGGTCACTTCTCACTCACCCTTTTTGACAAGAAAGGGATACAGACAAATTACTCAACTTTGTTCTCTTTCAGTGTTGCACAGAAAGCGTTTAAGAAAGAAGTCACTCTAATATGAAAGCAACACAAAGGTGCCACATGGGATATTGTGATTATATGAACTAAATTACTCTGTTATTGGACTAATCTTTCATCTACAGGGAACCAGAGTCTCTGATCCTTGTGCCTATTTTTTCACATCACAAAACAGCAATAACACTTCGATACAATTCACCAGACTTCACCACCAGCTCCTGTTTAGGCTTGGACTCTCTGGAGAAGCACTGTTTCAAGCACGTTAAAGATCAAACTAGCCCTCAAATACTCGTGCATTTGTTCAGCCAATGTCTGTGAGCACGTTTTCTGCTGCAGTTTCAGCTACCAGGCTACTGCTGATCTGTGTCTCCTGGGGTCAGAAGAGTGACATGAACCATTCCTGGCAGAGAAGCTCACACAGGTTTCACTTTCCTTGTGAACAAGAGCCAGGCGTGAGCACTAAGCAGCACTAACACCAACTTCACCTGCCTACTGCAGTCAGCATATCCAGAAGAAAATACAGTAAGCCACCTTCTGATTTAGAGATTATTTTTTAAAAGCCCTGCTATAGTTTACAGCTGTTTCACATTATCTGTAAACAATCACAAATATCAGTAAAAAACCACAGTGGCCGCAGTGCTGCATGTCACATGAAGAGATGGCACACGATGGCACTTTGTCACAGAGCCAGCACCCTCTCCCAGGCAACGATTGCCCCTGACCAGGGAAAGGAGATTTCATGGTCTTCAGTCATCACCAAGTGTCTGGCCTCGAGTGTAAAGGGACATATTGAAATCTTCTCAATTCTGTCACATTTACTGAGCATCACAGTGCCTGTCAAAAGCATCTCTGAGGTACAGAACCAGACAGAAAGAAATATTAGACAGAAGGAATCAGGAGTAATTTAGCCCTGATACCTGCAAAAGCTCCCATGGAAAAGGTCATCTCCCTGATCAATCCAGGCCATGTCAGACAGGCTCATAAGTATCCACAGCTTTTGTTCAACCAGGAATATCAATCCTGAAAACTTTAACACTTAATCCTGCAAGAGAAGCTGATATATGAACTATTTATTTCCATTACAAGTTCAGATGTTATTCTTACACCATCCCTTCAAGTAAAATTTTTTATCATCCCCCAGCATACAGTCACTTGGCTGGTGTAAGCTGACTCTGCTTTTCAGAGCTGAGGAGTATTTGAAACCCAAATCTAAAATGTACAATTCAACAAATGAAACAAAATTAATCCCTTTTACAAAATAAAGCTTTCTGTTCCTTGGTGAATCTTCAAATACTTACACAATAATTAACTAGCAATTAGTTGTTGATTTGGAGGATTTTTAGTGGGGGGGAGGGAGGTTGTGGGGGCTTTTTCTTTATTTGTTTGGTTGGTTTTGGGTTTTTTTTTTTATAATATCAAACTCCAGAATTACAGCCTCCTATTGATATTTCTCCTCAATAAATTCAAGGAAGTTTTATAACATCTTTATCTGTCTGGAAAGTTGAGGTTAGTTATTGGACGTTTTAAGGGGAGTAGCTATTTTTTCCTTTATTCCTTATTCAAGACACCTCCTTTTATGCTCCATTCTATAATATGGCACCATTTATGCTCTAAGGTATGCAGAAAATAGAGACATGATTAAAACTGGAAAGAAGCAACATATTCACTGCTCTGCCATTCCACAGGCTCAGCAAAATGTGTACATACAAAACCTATGTACCACTGTACTCGATTTCTATACTGCATTTTTTTTCAGACTCCCACTTAACAAGCCTGTCATTCCTCACAATGGTTTAACAACTTTGTATTTGCAGAACAAAATCACCATTCTGTGTGATGCTGTTTTCAACACTATAATGCCAGGAAATAGGCTCCACCCTCCCATGCTTTCAAATGTTAGTCTGTAACCTTTATTTTGTATTTATATGTAGACTGTATAAGTGTTGAAATTTGAGGCAGCTATTGCCATTTTCAGTGTTTCACCAGCTGACAATGGGAACTCCCTAGATGCCAAGGTGCTGTTTGTTTTGGTTTTTTGTTTTGGGTTTTTTTTTTTTGTTTGTTTGTTTGTTTGTTTTGTTTTTTTTTTCTCTTGAGGGGGGCATTAGGTGAAATATGATTTCTGGTGGTATATTGCCCACAAAAATGCTTTGCTAGCACTCCTGACTTTCACTGTGCTGTGGAGTTCCTCAGAACAGGACTAAACTACTACGTGAAAGGCTTGAAAGCTGCCACAGAGGAAAACACTGTCACAATTCATAGTAAATGTCCTTGTGGGCTCTGGAATGTTAATGTGCTGCATACTGCAGTGAGGACAGGGCATCCAAATAGCTTCAAACTATTATAACAAGTTAAAAATTGTCCACTGGTAGCTATTTAAAGGTCATTAGTTACTTTATATATATATATAGTGCATGTATTCAGCTAGCAGAAATCTGGTAC
This sequence comes from Grantiella picta, assembly GCA_013397955.1. NCBI lineage: Eukaryota > Metazoa > Chordata > Aves > Passeriformes > Meliphagidae > Grantiella > Grantiella picta. Next base: position 754,594 of record VZRM01004865.1, read on the forward strand.
TACACTGTTGGCCATAAAGGGAAAAGTTGGACAAGTTCTAAATAGAGATCAAAGCCTGGGCCAGATCTTCAATTAAAGTCAAATGAGTTATATTCATGCACACCAGCAGAGGATATTTTACAGAGTGCAGAAGACTTTGCATCAAAGCAAGAGTTAAATGACAAAGCACAAGTGGTGTGACTGCGATTCTAACTTTCTTGTCCAAATATTCAAGAACCAAGTTGAACAAAACACTAAAAAACAACCCATGACATGTTGATTTTTTGTCATCTCACTTCTTTATAAAATTTATGCTCTTCCTGGCTTCAGGAAGAATGAAACTTCACAAGCAATAGATAATGACAGCAATGTGTAACCTGCTTCCACCTTTAAAACTGATCTATGTATCCCCACAAGCAACTTCACTCACAAGCAGCAAAAAAAAACCAGTGGGTGAGAGTATAGTGCAACATTTGTGGTTAGCAATTCCTATGGTTTTGGGATAAGATATTTGAGTATCTTGGAATGGGATGTTTGTCTGCTAGGGTTTTTTTCTAAAACTAGAAAAAGGAAAACAGCTAAGTGATGCTTTTACTAAGGTCACAACTCTGAAGAGAAAATAATTTCATTAACAACAAAAAATTATGATCCTTTCTGCTGCTATTGTTAATTTGGCAATGCTTTGGTTTTTGTATACATATGCTGCATAGTAATAAGTTCCTTTCTAAACAAACAGTATCAAACAATGGAAAAAGACTTAAAAAAAAACCCTTCATGTTTTAAGTTTGGGAGTGAAAGGGAAGGATAATAGGTTGCCCAGGGCAGCAGAAAACTGAAAATATCTTATCAATTTTACATGGTTGTCTTATTGTGATTTACAGGGTTGGGTTTTTTTGACCAATAATCACGCATCCTACAAAAAAAATCTGGTCTCTTTGGTCACAAATAGAGGAAAAACTGAGAAAAGGACTAGGAGCAAAGGAGGATATTGGATGAAGGGGAAGTGAGATAAACTATCAAAACAAGAGTAAAGCAAAAAGGAATAAAACAGGCTTTATACAGTCCATATGGATTAAGACCCACATATTTGTAATTCTGAAAAACAGAAATTAATGCTGGAAACCTTTGCTGAGCCATATTTGCACTTTTTCTTTTAAAGGTCAAAGAGGTGTATAATGGTTTTACAAAGAGAAAAAAAAGTCACTGTAATAAGGTCTGTTACTTACTATACTTGTTCTGTAACACTAAACCAAAGAGCAATGAACTGTACTTTTGGAAACTCTAAGGAATTGCCTTTTATAGCTGAAAGGTCAAAAGAGAATATGGAAGACCAGCTATTAAGTTGCAGGGTCTTTCTGTATCGTTCACAGTTTGTCGGTGAATTTACAGGAAATTCTGTGTTGGATAACAGAGATAGGGCTTGTTTCCTTTTAGCATTTAAGTAGGAGAACCCAATCCCTTTGGCATATAACTCTCCCTCCCCAACACACACAATCTTTCCAGCATATTTCCTTGCTCTTTTACGTTTCTGTACCTATTCAAACTGAACACAAGCCTACTTCATGAGCACTTCCCTGCTCCTCTTCAAGGCAGGTGCTGGCACAAGTGCAAGCTCACAGCAGAGCTGGGTTAGGGCAGCTGGTGAGCAGTAGCCAACCCCAACCCTTATGTGTTTTGCAAAAGTGCTGTCAGTCCACGGGAAAGCTCTCTGAAGCTGAATGAGATGGTGGGAGGGGTGGTGGTGAAGGAGCTGCTCTGAGAATGTCATCTATTTTAGCTGCACTCAAAGCCTGGACATTTTGTCTGAGGAACATCACTGAGATACTGTTTCACTGTGCTGGCTGGGCAGGGGTGCTGCACTCCCCTTCTGCCCAGACAGAGGAGCCTGGAGATCAGATATATCCACAGAGAAAGTCTTCCTACACTTGGACACTGAACTGTTGGGATCTTCAGTGGTGAATTCTACAACTTATCGCCTGAAGCGCTCCCAAGAGCAGTTTCTCTGACCTTTGACTGCTTTCTACTCAAGGGATGTGAATGAAATAAAACTTTCTATACTTCCCACCTAGATCAAAGTGTTATGGCAATGTTCTTCTTTAGATGCTTTATCCAGTTCTGAGCTAGCTGGCAGATATTGTCCCCAGTCAGAGTCACAGGGAGAAACCTCATTCAGCATTCCAGCTTTGAATCCTCCGCGGGAAATTCGTAATGACGTAAGGTAAGGTTTTTAAATAAAGGAAATGCCTCACAGCAGTCACTGCTTAACCACTCTAGACCAAGATTCAAATTGTTTCTTTTATTGAGGAGAAAACCACATCAACTTCTGGGTTATTGTGGGAAACACTGTAACTATCATTTCTGCTGAACAGGAATGTTGATCCATCTGGCTCATTAGGAGTCTATGCTCCAGTTAATCCAGGTCAAATCTGTTTTACTTCTGTGCAGTGGAAACTATTTTGAGAAGGTCTGTGCAGTGCCCACAGATTGAGACAAACAGCTATGCAGAGCTTTGAGCACAATTACTGTGCAACATGAAAAATAAAGAGCCTTCTGCCCTAGATGCCATTAAATAATAGATCTAAACTTATTGAGGCTCATTCTTGATTACATTGTTGTGTTCAGAAATTATTATTATTATCTTTATGTATCATTGAAAAGCAGTTGTAATGATTACAGGGGACTACAATCTGGAACACTTACACTGAGAAAATATCCAGCTAGAATGGTGGCTCACTAAAATAAATTTACACACAAAATAGAATTAGCAGAGTATTCCCAAGGGAGGGGTCAAGGAGCAAACCCCACTGGTAGCTGAAACAAAAAAAATAATCTAAAGTAAAATGAAACAAAATAAAATAAATAGAAGTTTCCAAGTTAGAGTTTTCAGTGGGATTTTTTTTTGGGAAATTCATGGCGTTATATCTCTGTTCTAAATTAAATATGTTTAGGACATTCTTTGTTAAGCAAACGTATAATTACAGAATAACATGGGCTGCAAGGAAGGCCATCTAGTCCAACACTGTTCTCAAAGCAGGGCCTCCTCCAGAGCCAGATCAAGAAGCTCAGGACAGAGTCCAATTGAGTTTGGAACCCTGACAAGGGAGGAGATTCTACAACTGCTCTGGGCAACCCCCTCTGGTGCTTCACTGATGACACCGACAGTAAAAAAAAATAATAATTCTCAGTATCTTGTCAAAATTTTAATTGTGGAAGCCTGTTTCATCCTTTCTCTGCACCCCTGAGAAGAGTCTGGCTTAATTTTCTTCATAACTATCTATTAAACAGGAATTTGATCCCTTCTTACCCTTTTCATGGCTACATAGTACAGTAGTTTTAACTGTCATCACCAGGCAGAATACAGTTTTGCACTCAGTACAGTTCCCTGCAGTTTTGTAATGATGGGATTTTAGGCTTTTCTCAATTTGTACCTAACTATATTCAAATAATTTCTCTCTTACAAACTATATATATATATATACATATATATATATATATATCCACACTATATTATATTCTTAAACCAGTGTGGAATTACCTATTTTCTCTTAAGATACCTAAAACAAACTCAAATATTGGTCAGGGAAACCATGAGAGGCAAAGTTAAGCTTTAGCCACAAAAACTGAGTTAAGTAGAATGCTTTTACAATAATGAGAATAATATATTAGTGACATAATTCTTGAAACCACTCCCCAGATTTTGAATGAAGCCTGTCTGTGTTAACAGGAAAAGTGTGAATCCATGATTATCAAGTGCATATTTGAATCAGTTCCTGATTGAGCTACACACAACCTCAGTGCAAATCTCCTGCAAGTTCAATGTTCTAAATCAGGAAGATTGTTAAGCTTGCAAATACCTTTTGAGTCATTTATAGGGCAGCTACAAAGAAGGGAAAAGAGCTTTTATCTTAGATCCAGAATGCTCTATACAATCAAAGTATGTAACAGAAACATGGATTAATTCATGAGAGGAAGAAAGGTAAAATAAATTATACACCATGGATATCGCAGAGTCAAATTGCACATAAAAGGTAGAAAGCAAAAACTAATTTCTTTGTTGGCTCAGATGCCTCCAGAAGTCATCTCTAAAAACCTGAGTCTGAACAGTTCTTCAAGGCATGGCAAACCATGAAGTGGCCAGAAAAAGCCAATATGCCTCATGCTCCAGCAGAGATACTGAATGGAAAAGTTGTCAGCCAGGGGTAAATTTGCAGATTCCCATAAGATCTTGTTCCCAGCAGACCTGTGGGCTCTTGAGAGCTCAAAGAAACTACAGTGCAGTTTCAAGGACCTATTGGGAGGCAAATAATAGAAATTTTGAACAGGCAGTGAGATCATTCCCTCCATAAGCTCTAAGACAGGGAGAGAATCATCACAGACACCCTCCATGTACGATTTTAGTCAAAGTTGTTATCAAAAGTCTTTGAACACAGGCTTGTTGTGTGCAACTTAGGCACATGAATAAACCAGAGAAGCTGCACTCTATGAAGTTTAACAGTAAATGGCCAAGGGAAAAGGCTTGTAAGTTTATAAATATTTCATAGAATTTTAACACTAAAGGTAGTATGCATTAAATATGAAAGCCATACTGAATTTCCCACATTCTCTAGGAAAATGCACCACATGCAAAACCCACATTTTCAAAACACTGGGAAATCCAAGCAATTTTTCCTAATATCTTTGAAAGACTTTTTTCTCCCACTTGAGAATGTGCATTAGGTACACAGGAGAAATTTCTGGTTTTCTCTATGACCTGTTTCTTCAGTATCCAAGTAAGTGGCAAAAAGGAAGACTGAAAACACAGTAGAAGAAATTGAAGATCCCTAAGGAAAAGAGATAGGAATTTTTGTCAAGGATCAAAAGGGGATTAAATATATATGGTCAGTTAAGGAATTATTCTGGGAGAAGAGATTTACTATAAAACAAAATTGGCTCACAGTTAAAGACACTGGAAAGTCAGCAAACCTAATACTGAGGAGACATCAGACTTTCCCACCCATCATGAGGAGCACTTTGCTTATATTTCTTGGCTCAAAGAATTCACACCATACAATGAGATTTATGTTCTTATGAGATAAATGGTAAAATACTATAGGTGACAACAGACATACTGCAGATCAAGAGGCAATATTATCAATGCCATGGAAATAAAATCCACAGTAATTCCTGTTTGTTGCCTGATGACTAAGGGTGCAGAGAGGATTTTTTTCTGTTTTGTTCTCTTGTGATGTTAGTTTTTCTAAAGCAGTAAGGGAATAAGATTCTTTCAGACAGGGTGAAGGGATTAGTGTATCTTGCTGGTGATTTGGGATCAAGACTGGCATTGTAACTGCTGGGACCTTTCTTAGCAGTAATGAGGAGGCTGTCTGAAAAAGGAAGAGAGGGATTCAATAACAGTAGGCACAGCAAACCATATTAATACTTCAAAATCTCCCAGTTCCTGACAATAAATAGAGAGAAAAAAGAGACTTAGCAGGATATTTACCAGCAGTCCTGTTACCTGTGGGCAAAGGCAATCAAGCCCAGTCCAATTTGCCCATTTTTTTGTGCCAAGTATAACAGACCCCATAACATCTTTTACTCAAACTATGTAAAAATTTTAAAAATCTATTTTTTTCATGAGTAAGTGGGAGGACGAGGGTGAAAGGACAACCATGACAAATCAATTGGCAAAAGAGAGCCAGTGCCATGCAGTTGGCAAAGCAGTTCATGGGCAATGCTACTCAAACAATGGATAACAGGAGCAGCCCTGAAGGACCTCCAGCAGCCCTGGCCCCACACAGCTGAGACATTCCTTCTCCCTCCCTCCAGCCTCCAGTGAATACAGCTCTGTTTCAGAAGTGTGTGGGCTCATCAGGCTTTGGCCTCAGCCCTGATCTGAGCAGCAGCTTTCCCTCTGTGCCTTCAGCCTCCAGTGCATGAGGTGGACACGTCCAACCCTAGACACCCCTCTGGCACTGAGACCTGGAGGCAGCACTGCAGGAGCACCAGTGCTGGTGGCTGAGCTTCAGTGAGAACAAACAAGCTCATTACAAATCCTGCCTGTCCACAAACGAGGCTCAAGTCGAAGACGTGTGATACAGATGTTCCAATGTGAGGTCTAAATTAACTTTGCGTGTGATTAATTGAACCCATCACAATTTGTGCATAACGTGTAATTTATGCCATGCTGTACCAACCAAGCATGTGGTTTATTGCACACATAGAACAAGCTGATTTAGATTATAGGGACACATCTCCAGTGACATACAGCAGACCTGTCAGGGAGGGAAAGGGAGGAGAACTAGAAAGGGCTCTGAGTGAGAAACCTGTGCTTTCTCATCCTTATTATCATACTCCCTTTTGTGAAAGCTGTAACTCCAGCAGCAAGATCTTGCAAATCTACCTGCCAAGCAGCCTGAGAAGACATGGTGACAAAAATAAGCAAATTAGAAGTAAATAGGGTTAAAATGGACTCCATATCTGCTACTCCTGCTCATATTTCTTTAGGATTTTCTTCACCTTACATTTCCATGCAACCTCTTTTCACTAGCATCCATTATCATGGCAGAGCTCTGTGGCTGACATGCATCTCAGACCTTTCCTTGAAACCTCTCTGGCTGTGTTCTGGCTGACCTCTTTCCTCCCCTTGCTCCACCTCCTGGTGCAGCTTCAAACAGCCTTCCTGATTCTGGTTTTTCATGAGTTCCTACCATCCCAAACATGCCCCCCTCATCAGGCTACACTTCCCACAACATTTGTATCAACGAAACACATTCTTGTAATTGTTTTGCAAATATATAAATGCATTTCTTTTATTGTAAATGTGAGAAGACATGAATGCATGAAGAAATGACCATACAAAGTGGAGGCCTAGATGCAAGTTGTCCTGCTAGTGTTTGAATTGCACAGAAAGCCAGCTCTGTCCCATCAGCCTCCATAAGGCAATCTAGAGGCAGAAAGGGTCTGTGCATAAGGAAACCTGAGATACTGACTACATTAGCCCCAGAAATAAAGGGATTCACTGATTTTCTGGTGCAATTCTGACTGGCTTGCAGCACTGACATTTTTGTCTGTTAAAAATGATGATATTGTTAACAGTCAGAGCCCCATAAGAGGGTTTCTCTGCATGAAGTCAGGCTTGAGTGTTACACTTAATCTGCAGTTACATTTTAAATTGCATTTATATTATAGCTTAATTGAAGTGTGCATACGATTTCCCACAAATACTACTTTCAGCTGTAATACCATATCAATAATAATTAGAACGATTTATGCATTCATTCCACTCAGATCATGTGCGATATGCTTCAGAATAACTGGATCTTTTGACAACAGCTGTAATAGCTAATAGCTATTGCAACCATCACATGAGGTGCTTGAAGCTTCATAAACTCACATTTAGGACTCTTTCTTGCAACATCTTTGATCCTTTCCAGCTATGAGTTCAGCTCTGGCCACACCTTGACAACTTCTCTTTTCACACAGAAAATGCATTCATGCTCTCTTCTGCCAAACTAATTTCAGCATTCAAATTCATTGACTAAAAAAAACCAGGCTTTTGTTTACAGTGATTACAAATTCATAATCCCTTCTGGGCGTCACAATTTTGCACAGCATATTGGTAATTAATACCCAATTAATGCTTGTAGACCCACTGATTGTATTACAGATCTACAAAGCAAACTGCTGACACATTCATTTATATTTCAAAAAGCACACTGTAGGCTATGAGGTACAGGGAGAACACTGAAAACTCTTAGAGTGTTCCAAACTCAGGTACAACAACTCCCCAGGAACATATTCTCACAAAAACAACCAGCCAAACAACAACAAAAACAAACACAAAAAAACCCAAAACAACACGAAAACAAAAAACCAAAAAAACACGAAAACAAAAACCAAAACAACAACCACAACAAACAAACAAAAACCCAAACAACCAACCAAACAAGCAAAAAACCACAAAAAAAACCCCACAAAAAACCCACAACAAGAACGCCACGATGAAAAACCAAAAACTAAACCAAAAATCCTCGGGGATAAACAAAGCCAGGAATCCCAAGATTTTTACTGTGTAGAAAACACAGAATTGAAACATCAGAGATAAAATAATAGTTCCTGATATTTATTTGAAAAAGGACTCAGGCAATTGCTTTTTTGTGAGAGAGACATAGTGGATTTCTCAACGTAATTTCCCATGGCTGGCCACAGCTGAAGGTTTAGCTGTAGACCAAAAAACAGGCTCCAGTGGATGCAAATTAGAATACAAAGTATTACAATATAACAAAACAGAGAGAATGCCAATTTGTATTTTGTACAACTGAAATAGAATACAACTTTCAAAGAAGTTGGATTAATTTAAGGAATACTGGAAGCTGTAACAAACATGATACATTGTCTTTCTGGCTCAAAAATATTCTGTCCTAATGAAAAGCTGCTATGTAAAAGTACACCTTACAAGTTTCCCAAAAAAGTCCTCAGGTTTCTAATAGGTTCTCAGCTGGGAGCCTTTCCTATTAGAATGGAACTGAATGACTTCTGATTACAAGTAAATATTTCAAATATCTCACTTCAAATACCTTATGCTACATTTTAGCATTTAACTGAGTTACACATTCATGTTCAAGAAAGCAGCTAACTCTTTCTTTTCTGCTCTTAAACAAGTGAAAATACAATTAAAAATAGGGCTTACAACTCAGGTGGCATAAATGAATATGGCCTGGAAAAATAATTCACATCTCTTAATAGTTATTACAAGCACTGATAGTTTCTTGAAAACCGCTAGAAAATAATCAGGAAGAATACTGAAATTGCTATAATAACAGAAGATAACAAAAATTACCCAAACGTTAGACAGATACAGATGACAGATACAGAGAAGGATGAAATAAACGGAATTTATCTTCATCTAAAGGATTAAAGTGGCAAGGTTAACTGCACTGCTTCGATGAGAGACACACTGACTGTACACTCAATAAGAGCACTCATTTGGAAGGCAACAAATATTTTAAAGGGCTTACATTTATTTTTTGATTATAAATTAAAGACATAAACTAAAATCTCAACATGTTTAAATCTATATAAACTAAAGGTCTCTCAGGCTTTTAAAAAATTTTTGCACTCAGTAAATTTACAAGAAGTCTTCAAAATAACCACATTTTGATAGAATACTAATCAAATTAATATACCACCTTAGACACTTTGATAACTTCTAATTTTCAAACAACTTTCAAAAATATACTGATGCTATTGCAGGTTTGGTGCATATATTTAGTGGGTTTTGGACATGAATGGACTTCAAACAAATAATGGACATTCTATACGACGTGTTAATGTCACTAGATGGGCTTTCCAGTAAAGGGGTGTTCAGATAAGCTAGAGTTCAGATGAATACATTCTGAAAGATTAGCTCTAAATTGATTTGTAGCTCATTTATAATATGGGCACACAGGCAAATATGGACAGTTTTGATGTTTGTGTCAGTGCCCTGCAAAAACCTGGCATCAACAGAAGGTGGGAGACCCCAAATCTCTCTTTCAAGCCACCTTCCACACTATTTAGAAAGACTACTGGCAAACAATAGCACTGAAAGAGCTGGTTGAAGTCACTGCAAGGTGACAACTGATTATTTGAGAGAGGTCTTTGTGATAGAGGGAGGCGCTGGAGGAAGGGGAAGAAAGCAAATGGCACTAATTTTTAAGTAGAGCAAAGAATATTTGGATAACCTGGGAAAGCAATGAAGCAAATCCTTTTAAAAACTGGCAAATCATTCTTGAAACTATGTCCTAACATATGAAAGACAAGAAGCTGACTAGGAGTAGACAGCATGGGTTTACAAAGGAAAATGATGCCTGACCAACCTGACAGCGTTTCATGAAGAAGTGACTGGCTCAGTGATGTGGGGACAGCAGTTGATGCTGTTTATCCAGACTTTAGGAATGCTTTTAACACTGTCTCCTATAATATTTTCATTTAAAAACTCTGTATGGACTAAGTGGCCAGTGGGGTGTATTGAAAACTAGCTGAGCTGCTGGGCTCAAAGTTTGGAATTCGTTGTACAAAGTCCATCCAGGAATCTGACAGGAGCCTCATGCAGTTCAGGAGGGGGGAAGTACAAAGTCCTGCACAGAGGGAGGAACCACTGCACAGACCAGTAGAAGCTGGGGCCCTAACAGCTGGAAAACAGCTTTCCAAAAATGGTTCTGCTGGACACCAAGCTGGGCAGGAGCCAGCAATGTGCCCTTGCAGCAGGGAAGGCTAACATTACCCTGAGCTGCATTGGGCAGGCTGTTTCTAGCAGATCAAGGGAGATGATCCTTCCTCTCTCCTGAATCTTGGTCAGACAGAGCTGGAATACTGAGTCCTGTGCTGGGCTCCCCAGTGTGGACACACCAGAGCGAGGCCATCAAAAGGCCACAAAGAAATGATTCATTGATTGCAGCACCTTTCAGATGAGCTGAGGCTGTGCAACCTGGGAGTGCTCAGCTGGCAGCTGAGAAGGGGGATTTTGTCAGTAACTAAGTATTTGATGGGAGGGAGCAGAGCAGATAGAGTCAGACTCTTCTCATTGGTGCCCACTGGCAGAATGAGAGACAATAGGCATAAATTGAAACAGAAGAAAGTCCATAGAGATTTAAGAAGAAAAATAGATTATTGTGAGGATGTGTTGCTGGGAGAGGCTGTGTAGTCTCCATCCTTGGAGATATTTAAAACCCAAGTTGACATTACCCTGAGCAACCTGCTCTCCCTGACCCTGCTCTGAGCAGGTAATTAGAGTAGATGATCTCCAGAGGCATCTTCCAGCCTCGGCTGCTCTGCGAGTCTGCGAAATTTCATCAGTTTATAGGCTGAGCAACAGTTTCTGGAAGCACTCCAAGACAGACACAACACCTCTTAGGAACTCATAATCCATCAAAAAAAAACTCCATAGATTGACTTATTGCACCAGGAAAAAATGAATTCCTTCATTACTATTTAGGGCTACGACATTTTTCACTTTCTAGATAAGAATTTAAGAGATAAGAAGCAAAGAATCTTGGTGTCTACAGTAGGCAGATTTAGGGAAAAAAAACTCTGTCCACATTTTGAACAAGTCCTTTTTCAAATCACATCCTTCCTTCAGTTAAAGGGAGGATTATTGGTCAAGTAAACTTTGCTTCACATTTGCCTGCAACATGTCAAGTACAAAATGAATCAATTCAGCAGCAGCAGCAGCTGGGAAGAGTTGGCAAAACGACTGGCAAATCAGCTTAAGATAACATGCAAAAATTAGCAAGCCTTCTTGGGGGAGGAAAGGGCTTATTTAAAGTAGCTAAAGCAGTACAGCAATGGATGTGCATGACTCAGAGAAACGGAAAAAATGGCAAAAGGACTACAGAGAAAATAAGAGAGCTGACAACAGTATTGGTAGAAAGAGTTCAGGCTTCACAATTCAACTGCTATTCCCCAAGAAAAATAGGTTTGTCCTTACAAGATGAAAGGGTGAATGTTCACTGTCATTCAGTTTCTTTCAAAATATAAAATGTTTCCAATTATGGTTTTTAGCTGTAACTGTTGAAAAACATTATTAAGTTAGCAACTGTGCTAAACCCAGCAGTAATTCTGAATTGATTCCGTAAAGACATGCCTTGTTTTGAACAGGAAATAGAGATGGACAACATAATCCAATAGATTTCTTTTCCCAAGGCAAAAATGTGCCCCAACGTACATTCTCTAAAGCTTTACATCAATCAGGTAATCGGGACAGAAATACCACTTCACTGAGCATAACTTTCACTCTTAATAGAGGAATTTGATATAACTAAGTACAAATTCTACTTATATGCACTCTAGAAAGCATCTTGAGTCAAGCACCCTCTTTCAAATCTATGCTAGTATCAGTGAGCTATCCTGTATGCAAGGGCACAGGTATCATGGAACTTCAAACAGTTATGGAAAAAAATAACAAAACTCAGATTTGTGATGATTTCTTATATTTATAAATACAAATTTGTTTACATTAAGTTTTTTGTTTACAGTAAGTGTTATACATTCTACTGTTAGATATCTGTTCTTAGAATCCACCTTTTATTTCACATTTTTAAGTTACCCTCCATGATTCTTGTTAGAGCTTTCAAAACTGATTTATTTAATTATTAGGAAGAACAGAAAGGTCAGAATGAAGCCTACAACATGCTTGTCCTTTACAGACTACTATAAAAGGAACTGTTCTCATGTTGGCGAGAAAACAAGAATTCCTTTTTGTGAAAAGTTACTTGGCTTCACCTTTGGTTTCCATTTAACATCCAATGCAACCAAAACTTTCTCCTCTCTAAACAGAGTATAAGCAGAACAAACACTTTAATCTGGATCTTCTGCATTTTTGGAGCATGAGTAAGCATCAGTCAACCAAGCATTTATAAATGTGATCTTAGAATTCGGTGTAAAAATATACTGATCTCTATTTCCAGTCTCGTTGGTAGGGCTTGGAAGGGTGGGGCAGGGAATGAAATATGTACTAAATCACATGATAAGAAAAGGTCAACAGTAAATAAAGTCAAATGACTGAAAGAAATACTGTTGCATTCCTGAAATCTAGCGCAAAGTAATTTGGGGTTTCTTAAAATCTTCATTAAAAGCAGCACAAAACCCCACTAAACTGAGTTTTTTTAAAAATCAGCCACAGTTAATCAGCCCGTACACATCACGTCCACAAGTTTACCATCAATCCATGAGAGGTTTGTAACTTCCCAGTTTGCTCTTCCCCTTCATTTTGATGAGCAGGATCCCTCATTCTCTGGGTAGGATTGTCTCTGGCTAGTCCCACCTGGATCTCCCTGCAGCAAGGAGAACCTCTGCCCTTCTTACTCCCCCAGCCCCAAACAGACCTCCTTATGTTTTTCCTTCTTATTAGTTGATCAGCTTTAGAATGAGTTAGACAGCCAGGGAGGGCTGGGGACTCATACTTTCTAAGCCCAGGAATGTGACAGGATAGCTTTATGTCAAACAGAATTTTTCCCTCTATTGAAAAAATGGGCACAAATGTTCTCAGTTATTGCTATCAACAGCATGAGCCATTTACAAAAGAATGTATCACAGGCTCCTATCCACTTATTTACAGAATCCACCTTTCACTAACTTCATGAGCTGCTCTTTAACACCTACAAAAATGCTAACTATTTAATGCTATAAATGTTTAGAAAATACAGTGCCCCCATTAATATTCCCAAAGCTTAGCAACAGATAGGTAGCTTTGAGGCTTGTTCAGAGTGAAGTAATTCATGAACAGTCTTTTCCAAATAAAAACTTTAAAATATTGGTGGAAAAAACCCACCATTGAGAGAACGAGGTGAAGGGTATTGAAGCATTTGTGTGTGATGAGCACAGAGAGGCTTAGGACAGAGGAGGACAGATGAACAGAGACCTCAGATTTCTAAACAACTTCTTTGATACACACACCATCAGCAGAGTGCGAGCTGTGTCAAAGTAGTAATAGATCTCACTGCAGAAATGTTTCTTATGAGAACCTGTTCCTGGTTAGGACCAATAAAGAAATCTTTTTTTTCTTTCCTTTCTTCCCTTCCCGCCCCTTGCTTTTTCTCCAGCCACTGCAGTCCATGACCTTCACAAGGAAGAGCCTCTGCTTTGACAACAGGCTGCAAACCTCCAAGGACCAGTAGTGCTTTCTGGGAGAGAAAACTGTTGCCTCAGAATCCAATCAAAACCTGAATGCACCAAGTGAAAAATAAACCAAGGACATCACTATTCTGTTTCATTGTGATTTGGCTTGCCTTCAAATCTCATACCCTGTATATCTGAAATAGCAGCAACGCCTCCATTAGCTGGGCCTTCCAACACTTTAATCAAAGTATCTTTCAGAATAAAAAGGCAGAAATGCCAAATTCCAATCACCCTTGAAATTCCCTCAATTCCCTGTGCTACACAGAATTAAAAGTTTTACCCAGGGATGATTTCCTGTACAAAGCAATGTGCAGGCATGCTCTGCCATGTGAGCAGGCAGCAATTTCAGAGCACGGCAAGCCCTGGGGTGGTGGGACAGGGCGGGTCCCCTGAGGGCAGCCCATGCTCATGGCCATGCTCCTGCACCCAGGGCAGCTGATTTCTCACATGCGATAACAACTTCCACACTTTGTTAGAAATACAGGTTACTGCGTGTCCAGCAGAACAGTGCTTAGTACCTTGTCCAGTGCACATTATTTGCCCTTCTTCTTTTCAAGTTTATGTAAAAATACCAGATGCTGGCATTTCTCTTTTTACTGGGACACTTCTGGAGGCCAAGAGATCCAGGGTTTTCTCAGACTTCACTGATATCCAGAGGAAAGAAGTGGTTAAAAGATATAGGCACAAAGGGTTTGATTAGCCTGACTAAAACTCATTTTCTCTCTCATTCTGGGGTGCTCACAATACCACTAGGTACCCAGAGTTCTTTCAGAAAATTTTCGTAAAGGCAAGCTAAGCAAAATGTGATATTCTGGATCCACATTTAGGTCATTTCGACATACCGAAGTTTTTTAAGCTTTTTTTTTTTTTTTCTTTTTTAAAGGAACCCTAAAACCATTATGTTACTTAAGAGAACAATACTCTTGGGGAAAAAAAAAAATCACACCCTTAGGACTAAAATACTTCTGTAATGTCTTCTAGGAAGAAACTTTTTTTTACAGATATATCTTCTTTTACACTGTCATTGAAATTCAGCTACCTTGTTTCTGCTGAAAATGATGAGTCTTTAAAAATGCTTCTTGACAGAAATAAACTATAAAAAAATTACAAGAATATATGTTTTTCTTCACATAATACTTTGTTCACATAATACTATTCCTTTCTCCTACACGTGCTTGAAATATTTAAAAGCTGTATTTTGCTCTTCAAAATAAAAGACTGCATACATACAACTAAAAAAAAAAAATTAATCATATAGAGTTGGATTATTTTAAAAACACAGAATTAGAGAAAGGACCAGAAAACAAATATTATCAGCCTCATGCTCTAAATAATGTCCCAAAATATGACTTACAAGAAGAATCAAGAAAGATTATGACTTTCTTAAAATGCAGCTTATCTGTCCTTCAAAACACGTAATTAAAAATGTTCTGACTTGTTGCACATGTGGTAAGTAACCTAGAAGGGAAGTCTCTGCGGTCTCTGCAGCGAGTACTCTGAACCCAAACAACTCCTTTGCTCCACGTGTTTTTCTGGGAAGATGAAGGATCTTGTTCCCCTGTGCAGAACAGTTGGCAAGATGTTCTGCAAAGCCACACTCCACTAACCATTATTTCTGCCTTCCACAAAGCTCAGTCTTTGATAAGGCACAATTATTTAAAATTCCCAACGCTGTTCTGCTTCCCCTGACAGTGATACAGCATTACCACAAGTGCATCCTCTTCGACAGCAATGTGATGTTATAAAGTTCCGCTAAATTTATCGAGGAGTCTTTTTCCAGCAGTTAGCTATAACACAGTACAATGGTTATCCTCCTAAATGATAATTAAGCTTTGGGGTAACATTTAATTGAAAATGTACTGTGAAAATCAACAAGTCAGCTTTTTCAAATCAAGGCTGCTTGGTTCACAATACCATTCAATGTGATTTTGTCTAAGAGTAATCCATGACAAAAATATCAGAGTCTAATCCTGTTTCCTCTGGAGATCATTTGCAAACACTTAACCCCTTGGAAAAATCTGTGGTTAGAATAATTTCACATTATCAGTCAAGGGTTAACCTTTTTCTACAAATATTGTACCTTTTCAGTAATAAATAATGTAACATAATTACATAATTGCCGTTTCCTTAAAAAAAAAATTAAATTTCCACAGTATGAAGAATGATCTTAGACTCCTATTCTTTGAATATAGTCCCCTGATAAATAACTGTGTTGGAAAGATCTGTGGGCAGCTGCAATGCCCACGGGCAGCCTGAGGACCAGGGCTGAGAGAGCAGACACCATGCAGGAGCAGACAGGACGAAGCACCCTCCTGCACTAGCTAGGGTGTGACATTCCAAGTTCTCTCCTTACACCCAAGATCCAAAGAAATTTGCTGCCATGCTCCTCCTATCTCCCTGAGTTGTCTTGGGCCACAGCAGATCATGTGGCCCAGCAGGAGCAGCCTGCCAAGCCAGCATTCCCCTGCAAGGTGTGTGTGTCACGGGGCTCGTTCTGGAAGAGCCTCGGTGTGACCGTGGTGCCTCACACACCCACTGAGTCTGTGTCCACCAGAGCCCAGAGTGTGTCTCTGAGCTCAGCTGCCTCCCAAAGGGATGCAGGGCACATCCTCTGGGTTGGGCATGCACAGTCATAAAGCAGGGAATCTGACATCTGGGAATTCACTTCAGAAATTTCTGATCTGAGCTGAGGCGTGAACCTGGATGGACTGCTACAGAACACCCATGGCATCCTGTAATACACCCCTTGTGGCCACCAACTTTCAGGCAGGATTAATTTCTTTTCCATGCTGGATGATTAATTCTATTTTTAGTCACTACTTTGTGCAAATCCAAGCAGAGAAAGAGGATGCCTGTGTGTGACTGCAAGCAGAATTTGGTTCCATGTCAAAATAAGGACACAGAAAGAGGATTATATCTACTAGAAGGAATACAGTGTATGATACTGAATCCCCTAGGGAGACTGGCTTCTGAAATGAAGTTCACAGTAATCTCATCTTAATTAAAACAAAATGAAATTTATGATATCTCATTTCCCTGCCACTTTATTATTTAGGTGTCATTGTCAAAGACTCCGCAGAAATCAAGAAAGGGACAGCCACTGCCCCAAGGAGTTTACAGTCTAACTCAGGAGGAAGTAAACACTGAACAGCTCAGGAAAGAAAGTAAAGCCCTTGGCAATGAATAAATACCTTCAGATTTTCACAAAGGTCATTCTCAACTAAAGTGAGACGAATCAGGGAATGAAGAACCCGTCTTTAATGCTGTGGCACAGGGGAGAGCAGAATATAAAAGGGAAGAGGTGAGTGCAGAGGTGGACGGAGGGGTGAAGAGGGGACATCATGAAAAAGGATGGATTTAAAAAACAATACAAAGGTGTAAATGACCACTGTCACCTCCAAGAGCAAAAAGTTTTCATCCAATATAGAAAGAGAAGCAAAAGAAGCACAGGTAACAAGTAGGAGAAGTGACATGTCTTGAATGAAGGCAGCAGATAAATTTTGGAGCATTATTTTGGGCACACTTTGTCACCAAGTGCAGATACAGATTTTTTTGTTTTTATTGAAATACAACTATAAAAATCCCTTGAAAATATTACACAAAATTATATAAAGAAAAATGTCATGCTCTTTAAAAAAGTAAGGAAATTCATTCAGCTAAATAACTCCCAAAAAGTGCTAGGACATCTCCCTTTCATTTTAGATATGAACATAGTTACATAACATAATTTAGCAAGTGATTTAATGGCTCTTGTCATGAATACTATTCATCTGCTGGATGCAATTCTGGTTTCAATTCATATTTAACAAAACCTCTATCACAAATATTCTTTTTCTTTCTTTCTTTCATCTACTACCTCTTCAGAGTGAAATTACAACTTTTGAACAAAGCAGCAAATATCTTTCCCCCTTACTTCACAAGCACCTGCCCAACTTTCCTTGCAGCACCATCTCTTCCCCTAGGCTGAGGACGAGAAATCTGGGCTGATATTGTGATTTCCTTGGAAAGGGAGCATATAGAAAACTGAAGAAAACAAATTCTCCTTACTCCTTCCCAAAAAGGAGTGGTGAAAAAGGTTAGGCACTGTATGGCTTAATCTAGAGTGTGTAGTCATCCTCTTGCTAACCAGGACTAAAACCTCTTAGGAGAAACCCATGACATTTCTTCTTCACATCTGCCCCCCCAATATTTCAGAAGCCAAGAAAACTTTTGCATAATTATTCAATATGTGATAAGGATGATCTCACTATTCTACCTTACTTGAACCTCCAGACTGTGTCCAATAAGTAAAGGGTGCTATCACTGAAGGAGCTCTCTTAGCAGTGTAAACCTGGCTGGGAATTTTATAGCTGATGTAAGTTTTATTTATTGCACAAAAAAAANAGTTCATCTTGCAAAAAGGGAAAGCAAGTATGGCATGAGACCACACCTGCACCTTGAAATTTTCTGTTTTCAGCTTCCTTCCTGCCAAACATAAAAAATTTAATTTTAAACTGTCTTCATCACATGGATCATGCAGTCCATTATATGCTACAGGGATAAATGACAGCATGTATGCATTCCCCTGACTTTTATGATCAGAAAAAAGAGAAAAACACAAATTCTATTATTGCAAAGACACAGGACTAAGTTGAAAGTGGAAGAGCCAAAATAGGTTATAAAACAGGGGGCAGAGACCATCGACTATGTCCGGACAATACTGACACTTCTTTTTTCACTGGCACAATCTGTTCTGAGAGCCTGGGTGGGGGAGGAAGAAGATAGATCATCTGGGAGCATGGTAGATGGATTTTAAACTCTCAGTCATTCTTTCATTCTTGGCTCTCTTCAGTCTCCTACTCTTGGCATCCTCTGTTTTTCTTCTTATTGCTCATAAAGGTTTGTTTTAAACCAACAAACAAGTGCAAGTCTGGAAAAGATGCCTGGTTTTTTTCTGGGAAGAGCATGGGAGAGCTCAGCTGCTGCTCGCTTCGAACTAAACTGACACCCCCTCGTTCAGTTGATACCACAGACAGTTCAGCGACCAGAGAAGAGCTCTCTTACTCTGTAAGTTAATATTAGCCAATGAAACTGCATATGCCATTAAAGTTCAAAGAAACTGATTACTCCTTTGATGTGTTGCCAGATTATTAGGATAATGACACTATTTCTTTTCAAGTGTATTGGTGGGTCTCCTCAATTCTCTTTTTTAACCCCATGCTTTATTAACTGTTGAACTTCAGAAAGAAATGTTACTATTTTTCTTCAAAGGAGAGCTGGGCACTATTTCAGGATGACTTCTTTTATATATAATGTAAAGGCTACTATCCCCCTAACAGAGACCAAAAAAAAAAATCACTTTATTTTCCCCCTCTGGTGCTCTCCTCCTTTAGACTTGGAAAAAAAACATTTAAAAATGCATGCTGTTAGTGGGCTGTGCAGCACTACACTGCTCTGTCAAAGTGAATATTGTGATAAATCACATCAGTCTGTTCATACTTACAATCATCTTCCACTTCCTCATACCAAAGCATGTGAGCAGACATGAAATCTCTCCACAAAACAGAGGAAAAAGAAAACAACAGCAAAATATTTCTTGGCAAAGTATATCCCAACTTTACTGCTCCAGTAGCTTTTGCCGAATTAGGCTTGCATAGTGGCAGATGTGTCCCCGCAGAGCCCCAGCAGCCCCGCAGAGCAGAGGGCAGGAATCCCCAGGGTGGGATGCTGGCTGGGCAGGGTCTGCAGCGTCCCGGGCAAGGAGAGGCAGGGATCCTCACTTCCACCCAGCCGGCATGGTAACTAATGCCAGTGCTCTTTGGAGGCCCCGAAATGTTTCAAATTCCAGGACCTGCGCAGAAGCAACGCTCTGTGCTTCCCTCAAAACAAAGTTGATTTCCCATAATAGGACAGCCCATGCACTCGACATATAAGGCTCTGCTTCCAGGGTGGCATGTGCAATGGATTTAAATTATGTGTTGCAGCTTCCCAAGGAACATTTAGGCTACAAAGCGGGGTGGAGGTATTTATTACTCCCTTTGCGCAGTTCCCCGGAGAGCCCTGTGAAACAGATTTGCTTCCTTCCCAGCAAATGACCCCCATCCCATCCCATCCCATCCCATCNTCTGCAAAGCTGAACCATCATGCTAATAAGTTTCTGGGAGAGGACTTGGCAAATCTGACATAAAAAAGGCTGCAGGATCATTTCCCTACCAAACAGGGGGAAAAAAAAAGAAAAAGAAATAACTATTGACTTGCAGCTGACCTTTCCACTCCCAACAAAACCACGCAGTACTAATGCTATGCACAGCCCAGGAGCTGCAGAGGAAGCAGGGGGAGGAGTGTACACAAGCTGCCTGTGGCTTTCTCTTTCTGACGGTGGGAACATCCCTTTGCTCCCAAATCCCAAACAGGTGGGACCTGGGCTGACACTCCTCCCCTGCATTCAGTGCCAGGCCTTTTTAGTTTACACAGGAAAGAAAAACAAGCATCCACACAATACTTGGGAAAAGGACTGCAGCATCCTTCACCCAAACCCAGATTTTTATAAGGCTGCTTTCTACAATATATACTTCATACAGCCTTTAGAGACAGGCCATATTAAATAATGTAAATGGTTTCATTTGAAAAGTCATTTCAAGGAACACTCTTACGCTGTTCATTATTTTTTTTTTAAATCTATCCTTAAAACCCTGAAAAGTGGTATTTTTCAGTTTTAAAGCTTAATGTGCCTAGTCATGCTGATTACAAGTTTATAAGTAATTTTCTGGATTATACAGGAAAATAAACACAAAAATGAAGTGTGTAATATAACCTTACAGCCACTGGCATTTTCTACACTGATAGTCAAATTAATACACTGAAGAACCTGGATGTACAGTACACGCCAAGAGACTCCTAAGGATTAATTTGCAGCCCACAGGAACTGCAAGTCATGAACTGATGTAGAAAATAATCTGAAGCAGTGCAGAGCACACTGTAACAGCAGCAGCATTTTGATTATTCGAGGGAGAAGGAGACTGAGAAAACTCAGGAAAGGAACTGCTTATTGTGCAAATTTTTTGTTTTAAAATAGCTGGGGTCACCGTTAATAACACATGCTGTCAATAATTGAAGCCTAGTAATGTATTTAAAGGCTACAGGTGAAATTTATCTTGAAGGTAGGGGTCTGATAGTGGAACTGTGATCCTCCTGGCTTCCATTCATTTCAAGGTGACAAACTTTTTTCTTCAAAACTTGTCAGGTGCAAAAATCTCTGTTTCTAAATATGATCACAGGGCCTTCATCTGGACAGAGACCTGTGGTCTGTTTTATACCTAGCTCTAATCGCAATCCACAAAAGTTCATGTGGATTATTCATCCTCTCTGACAATGGCTTTGAAACCATCAGAGAATATTTAGATCAGGCTCTGTAAGAAATGCAGTGTTATTGAGCATTTTCTTCTAAAACATGGCCTAAAGTAGTGTCTAGTGGCAATAATTACAATGAATTACATGCAGGAAATCCAGATTTTCTTCCTCTCTTCCTACTGGGGGAGTTCAAAACTCTGAAGGCCTCAAGAGAACACCTGGTATTCTTAGGAGGGCAGAAACCTTCAGCCTAGAAACAATTTCCCTTCCTCCTGTTGATGCCCCTCCAGTCAACTGGGAAAGAAATTTGTTGGACCACAGATAGAAATAACAGAAGTGAGTGTTCAGATATACTGAATATTTTGGTTAGGTTTGGATTTCTAGGTTTGGTGGTGGTGGTTTTGGGGATTGCAAAGAAATTGAGAGGCTCTTAAAAACTTAATACTATTTTCAGCAGCCAAGAATGCTGTGACTGCCTAACACTGAGAAACACCAAGCCTACTGAAGATGTTTAATGCACATCTCCTAATCCCTACTGGCCAGCACTTACATTGCATGGATAACCTGGAACATTTTCACGCACCAGTTTTTGTTATTTATAGGGCTTTTTTGCTCTGTCTTCAACAACAGAGAGCAAGGCACAGCCTCACTGTAGCTTTATGTCAAATAACTGCTGTACACTCAGTAAATGCTGGTGGTCAGAGCACCTGCCTCACTCCTCCTTCTAGATGCTGCAAGTAGCAGGCTCTGACTTCAGTGCTCAATGCCTGTGCTGCAAGACGGGAAAGGAACAAGCTTCAAAGTCAGAAACTTTGGAAAATGTAGAAAATCTGGAATGATAAAAATGGTTTGTTTTTTTTTTTTAAAGATTGCTGTCAGCTTTAGTTTAAAGTTGCCTTCCTCTTTCACAATCAGTAATGGGTTAAATGAAAGAAAATTGTCATCGTCACAGAAATGGTTTGGGTGACTTTCAGCCACCCATTAACAAAGGTTTTACACAGAGCCTGTTTATTTCCCTGCTTGAGAAGTCCTTTCAAAGCCCAAGTATTGATAAAGTTGAAAATATCTCCTTTCTAGCGGCATGAGCGTGACAGTAATGCAGAGCTGGAGAAAATACCGAGGAGGCCAGCAGCTATCTGAAAACAGGGACAACAATGAACTGCCTGTTCAGGAGCCATTTAGGGGATTGGGTTCGGCCTATGTCAGCGTGACTATAGAAAGAAATGGATTTCAACATCAAGACTTGGCAGCCACCTTTTTTGTCTCAGTAAGCTAAACCACAGGGACATTAGGACTTGAGGATAATGGTCAAACCTTAGACTGGACATGGGAACCCAGTTCTCAGTTCTCCAACTCTTGTGTACCATAATAAAGGGCTACATTGAAATTCAGGACTTATCTGCCAGGGGAAAAAAAGACGCAATTGGAAAATTATGTTTTTGACATAACTGATATGGGAGGAGAGGTCCCAAATTCAACATAAATAAATCAAATAACTTCATGTTAACAACCTCCACAGAGTAACAAATCTTCCATCTCACTGTCATTTACTAGGACACACACACCTAGCAAACCCTGAACAAAGCAAAGCACACCATATTGCCATTTGTATTGTCTATCTCCTTTCCTGTTAACAGATAAAACAAGAAAATAACAAATAGGTAGCATGCTGCACAGAACTGATTTACAAACCTCTTATGACTTTTTAAACATCCCAGTGACACATGTTGTTTGCCAATACAACTCAACATCAGGCAGAGTGCTTACAACATAAACCTAAGACAGATGTTATTTTGATAATAATTTCAGAAAGCATTTCAACCTTTATTCCACCGTTTTAAGCTCACTGCCAGTGCTGACCTAAAAAAAAAAAAAAAAAGGCAATCCAAGCCTGTTGCTCAGTTCAGCCATTAAGCTCAAAACAAGATGTCTCTGTGCTCTTGCCAGTATTTGCAAATCTATCACATCTAACTGTGTGGGAAGAAGTGCTGAGCTCCAGGGACTATGGGACTGATGTGCAGGGAGAACTGGGATGGGATTCTTTCAAGCACTAATGTGCAGCGTGGGTTTTTTCCTGGTAATGTATTGGCTCTGACCCTTTTTATTATTCATTTCCTGTCATAAAAAAAAATCAAAACAAACACAAACCACTTGCATGTCAGCAACATAGGGGAAAAAAATCTTCGACAGCTTTATCACAGCAGAAGTAAACAGGCAGCTTCTGATATTCCTGTGAAATCGTCAAGGAAAAAAATAAAATTCTTTCCAATGTGAGGCATTGAAAAACTTTCTTTTGTTTCTTAGCCTATTTTTACTTCAAAAAGAAATACATTGTAGAGGATTTTAGTACAGGTTGCAAATGGGTTCTTTTTCTTGTTTATTTGATCTACAGACCAGAAAATACAAGACAAAAAAAACTCCAAACCAAACCAAAAAACTTGCTCTTACTTCTGATGGAAGTAGTAGTTTTTGGCTTCCAAAGTAGAATATCTTAATATAAGTTTACAGTCAGGAAATTAGCAGTCAATACAATGATAAAGACAAAGCCCTCTCACATGCAAGATGTGTTAAAAAAGTCACTTTATTTCCATGACATGCAACACTTCTGCTTAAAAACATGCTCTAACATACAGACCAACATATTTGTTCACTGCTGTGTTTGTGCTCTCCCCAGGAAAGCTCTCTCCTTCATGCCATGGCCACTGGGAAATAGAAATTAAAGGGTTTTTTGAGAGCATCTACCAAAAAGAAGGGTGGGCTACTTCTCACTAGTATAACATTACAAGTAATTCTCAGAAAACAAGTATCAATCACTATCCATTTTGGAAAGCCTCAGCTGAAGAACAACCAATCCTTTTTACCTAGTGAATCTCTCTTTAGGGCAAGGTCCCAAGCAGACTTAGCAGGAAAGCAAGTCTGTGCTTTGCAGATCTTTATTCTCAAACCCTGTCAATTCTCCAGCTTTCAGAAACTTTCACCCCAGCAGAAATGAAATCAGTCTTTACTGGAGTCAGTTGGACCGGACTACTCAGAAGATATACTGAGCCATCAAAAGGAAAGTGTAAAAAAGGATAGCAAATTATATAAAAACTAATATTGAGTACAAAGAAGAGAAGCGGAAGAAGATTTTAATTACTGATATATACAAAGTAGGAATCAAAATAATAAGGAGGAATTAGAATTACTCATTTTTGTCTATAAAATGCTGGTTTTAATCACTCCAGAGAGGCTGATATGAGCAGAAGGGAGAACATCTTATTAACTAGTATTTCTTTCTCTAGATTTCAGCATGTAACTCAGTCCAATCACCATAAGCATCCCATGTAACCCACAGGGGGATCCTCCTCCGGAGAGTGTCTGAGTATCTAAATGAGTCTCCTGCCCCAAACTGCCCTTGCTGGGGCAGGGGTGTGTTTTTCTCTGGCATTGTTTTGTTGGTCCAAAGCCAAGGTCAGATTGTCCCTCTTCTCCCTGTCTTTTCAGTGTCCACAGGAAGAACATTTGGGCCCACAGACCAGGAGTAAGACACACCCCAGGAGGTGCCCCAGCTGGGCAGAAAACTCCTTGGTGCAGTTATTTTCCCAGGGTGGGTCCAAAACACATGTGAAATTCACCCAATTCTCAAAGCCATTGCAACTCACGCAAGGAGAGCCTGCGTTCAACGTCACCAAGGAAGTCATCCCAGACTCCCCAATGCTTAAATGCAACTGACGATAACTTGATTACTTGCATCAGATTTAAATGTAGAATATTAATGAATTTTTATACACACACATATTTGCATATATGTATGTCACAGAGAGAACGAGTGCACTCACGGGAAAATACTGACTATAGGAATGCATGCATGTGCATATTTAATACTTCTTTTAAGAGTATCCAATTTCACAAAGTTGAAGACAATTATAAAACCTCATCAGCAAGGAGAAAGAAGTTAAACAGAGAAATGTGAACGATAATTGGAAGATGTTTGAAAACACTGGCCTACATGTCATTACTAAGAAAAGTTTCTCTGGTTGAAAACAAACAACTGCAAACAAAAACAAATTTAGTCGAGAAGAGAAGCAGGTATTTAAAAAACAAAAGCAAACACAATATGCAAGGAGAAGAGGAAAAATGCCAAGCTGATTGCAAAGAATATCAATAAGAGGTAATTATGAATCAGAGTCAACAATCCATACATAGGAGACAGAGAATTCACCTAGATCTGCAGGCAAGCTGCATCAGCTCTGCCAAAGACAACTCAAGGTCACTTTGCAGAGCAAATGTGCTGGCTGCTCACATAAACACAGTTTTCTTTAGGGAAACACAACTCGAGTGCCAGCCGCCTACGCTTTCCCAGTCACCCCATCTTGCATTCCCCTGGCTTTATTCTGCTCCAGTCAACGTCTCAGCTGTGTCCAGTTTTGACACAACACTTCATGAAAGCCACAGATAAATTGGAGAGCACTTAGAATCACAAATACCCAAACAGGCAGTTTGCTTTGCAAAGAAAAGCTGAGGGAACTTTACATATTTAGTCTGGAAAGAAAAGGTGAAGAAGTACATAGCTGCTGCCTTTCAGCATCTAGACATCACAACACTCCATTGTTTTTCATGTATGCCAAGAAAAAGGATATAATTTGGATGATATCAGCTTAGATTTGATATTAGGAGAAAATTGTGCAATTATCAAGTTACTCACACATATGAAAACATATATACACACAGAGGTCACCAAACCCTTTTAAGTTGAAATTTGCAAGGAAAACTTTAACAAATTTTTCAAGGGTAGAAAAGTGTGTTTGATCTATCTCAACACTTGCAGCAGCAGAAGTCTAAATGCCTTTCATCTCTGTATTTCTATAACTCTCTGACGTAAGATTTAGAGTAAATAATATGACCAGTCATATAGAGTTCAAGTTTGCATGCATCACATACACAAAATAATTATGTTGTTAAAGGACAGCAGCCCGATGGGTACAGGAACACACACTGACAATCTGGAGACCTAAATTCCATTAGCAGTTCTGCCAGTCACTCATTGTCCAACCTCTCCTTTTTTCCCCTTTCCCACATAGAAAACAAACACTTACAAGCTAAACAAGTGCTGTTGGCCTGCTTAATTATTGTTTGAGAGAGGTGACAAACTGCTTAAAGTACAGGACGATTAAGGGTCTGTGTTTTAATTACACTGATTTCATCCTAAGTCTCCCAGGATGACAATTGCTCAAAGCCTTAGTTACAGTGGCAAAAGACTGTCACATTAAATCTGTGAAGACTGGGCTATTATGACAGCAAATTATGATGACAAAATTCTGTTAGTTCAAGTCTAATGAAACATTACTGCACACACTAGAATGAATGTTAAAATATTTCTGTGTGGGTCTATATGCAGGTTAGTACATCAAGATGATGGCAAACTGAAGTTAATGCAAGCCTGCAGAAATGACATTACAAATGGCAAGATGATTGCAAAATGATGCTGCTGCAAGTGAACTGTGATTAAAAAATAGGTTTCTAAACATAAAATGTGCTAAGGGAATGTAAAAATAAACCTAAAGGAAAATAAAACCAAAGACATTTTACTTAAAGCAAAAAACATGCTGGATGCCACTAGTGCTGCAGACCAATTCCCTGCCAAACTGGCCAACGTTGATTAGGAGGCACAAAGCCAGGATGAGACTGCCTTACAAGTAACTGCCAATAAATTCTGAGTAATGGTATCCCTAGGACATTTTTTTCTACTAAAATAGGTAATTGACTCTGTAGAAACATAAATAATTTTTGAAAAAGTGCTCAAGATTATTGTCCCATTAAAGAATCTGGTTTGATCAGGAAATTCCTTCCTAAATTTAATCATATTGATGTTTTTCTTTCTTGTATTCTGGCAAGGTTACTAGCACATGTCTAGAACCAGATTATTCATTAGGCCAAAAAGAAATTAGTCCACTCTCAGGTAAATTCAAACACAGAGGCTCCACACCGTTATAAAATTAAGGAGATTAGACATTTAATACACACAGTGTTCATAATATTTTAATGTGATTAGATCAGTAACACCAAAGATCTGCTAGTATATTTCCTTAGAGCAATGTTTGATTATTACTTCTAACATATGAGGAGAAAATAATTCAAAACCTAAAAAATTCTTCTATTTTTTTCTGCATTTGAAGTCTTTCCTCCTTGCTATAATAGTTCTATCTACTGCTAAATATACAAGAGGTACACTTCATTTCTAGTTTGGCTGCAGCAGGTACTTTGTGTCCTTTCAACAGACTGGTGTATCTCTCTGTCTGTCTGACTCTCTATCTCTAATTTTTTCCATCTCATTATCACCCAAAATATGTGATACTCAGTTCCTGATGAATTTCACTGGTAAACTGGAGTGCTTTGGTTAAATAACAGGCTTTGTCAAGTAGTTAAGGTAGTGCCTGACCTTTAGGTGGAAAGCTTGCATAATTCTCCCCCATCTAGTAGAGAATAAAATGAAAAATTTCCTATTTTTGAAAATTTTTAAGTTTTTACTGGCCAAATTACACATGCTATTCAGCAAAATAATGGAATGGCAAAATCTCACTACAAATAAATAAATCTTAATAAGGTAATCTATCGCAGAGATAAGTACAGCATGACTCACGCATTTTTCAGATTTTTCAAAATAGTTCCACAGCTGATAAATTAGTAGCTGGAGTACAGAAAAGGAGATCAAAATGATGGTTCAGGGCTTCAAGTCACTCTGATTACAAAATTGTAAGAGCCATTATCACTGCATACATTACATTAAAATTCATGTAGCTTTTCTGGAGGCACACATACATTCCACCTGAAGGGATGGACTTTTTAGAAGACTGGGAAATCACTACATCCAGCTACTCACTAATCTGTCTGTTGGCATGGAACCTCTGCCAGCTGAAGTTACCTGTGAGTCTGAACTGAACATAGGAAAGAAAACACAGACTGAAGTTAGAAAAGATGAACCACACAAGTGCTCCCTCACTCTGCCTGCTGATTTCAGTCTTACTAAATACACTCATTCCAGTGAAGATATAAACTCTGATGGCAATAAGATCTGTAAAATTTACTGAATTCAGTGACGTTTTATAACACAGGAAAAGAATAGATGATGGTAAAAATTACTAAATTTTTTGAATCATTAATGATAAGCAACAGCAATCAAAGTCACTTTTTAATAATGACATGGAGAAGGTCCAGCTAAGGAGTTTTGAAATACAAAAATCTGTTCTCTAAGGAATTATTTCAAATCTTAATTGTTTAAAAACACTTAATTTCCTCAGTGCACCAATTACAGGTTGGTTGTTTTGAGGCTTTTTAGCCTGCTAGTTGCTTATGCAGCATGTATACAAATGCTTATCACATTAGACCTGTGGGCTGACAAAAATCCAAAGGGACTGTGTGTTGCATGTAAACAACTGCTTCCTTTAAAAACACTTCATGTAAGTTTAAAAATGCAATTTAGATCAGAACTGGAGCAGCTTTGTTACTAATGTGGAAAACGGAAATTCTTGCAGTCTTCTCTGTTACAGATCCACTAACATACAGACTGAGTGCCTTTCACAGGAGTAAAATGCACCTCAAACTATTTTTATGCAATAAATCTTGGCTTATGCTTGTTACATAAGTAAAACTAGAAGACAAATTAACACTGGAGAAAGTGGGCTAAATTTAAAATTCTCTAAATTTAATCAGTCCATGGAGGATAGAGCAACATGTCCCATATGGAGGACAACAGCAGCACAAAGATTCAGAGAACAAAGTATTGGTCACAACCTCTGTAGGCTTTATGAGAGCTTCAGATGACTAAATGTATTTAGTATTATTTTAGGTGCTTCATGGTAATTTGCCTGGCCTATAATAATTTCTTTTTAAAGGCACAGGCCTTGTACAGATCTTGGGTTAGAACCACCAGCCCCAGCCAGAAGTTCCAGTCACTGTCAAACATTTTAAATGGCCTGTGATAAACACCTGATTTATTCCCTACTAATGCAGCACAAGTATGACTTCTCCTTTCCTTTTTAAAAACAGAAGAAATATTTCAGATCAAAGTAATCTGTCACTCTTCAATCATTCCAATTACTCATTTTCCCTGTTTGATAAATATATAAAACTTCTCATAAGGATACACTTGACCAGAATACAGATGTATCAATGACTACTACTACAATTCGAAGAAATATTTTTAAGTCAAAATGTACAAATAGTCTTGAAATGATTTAATGATTACATACATTTCAAGAACAAAATTCATTAAAAATCTCAGTAAGTTCTTCAGCTACTATGTAAAGCTGTTTCAATATCAGCTGGATAAAAAACTGCCAAATGCAATGCCCATTTTTTAAAAACCTCTTCCCTCTTCTGGAACTAAAACCCCATAGATCTAATCATGATATCAGTCTAATTTTCAGAAATTGCAGTAAGAATAGAATTAACAGACACAGATATGCATTAGTGGAGAAAAGTATTTTACAGGAGCAATCACACTTCATGTGTCTGGTAGGGTTCTTTGAATGAGCCAGTGAGCACATAGTCAAGAGAAACCTGGTTTATGCAATTTAAATAATTCTCAATACTGCCTCATTAGAGAACTTAAAAAAATAAAGATGTCCTAGGATAAGAGATCTACTTTCACAAACAAATAAATCATTAAAACACAAAAGTGCCAAAAGCATTCAGCTTTCTCAAATGTGTATGCCACCAGACATAGCACAGATAATTGCCAGGACTGGTCAACATATAAGGTACACTGATTATCACTACATGGATCTAGAAAAAGAAGGCAACTTTCAACTTTCCTAATAGTGCTAAGGTATTCAGGGAAATAAAAATGAAATTTGGCTGCAGAGAGATGCAGAAGAGTCTCAGAGTGTCAACTGGGCAATAAAAAAGACAGATGCAATTCAATATTGAGAATATGTGGAGAAAAAGAAATCTCGAATTTACGTACTCAGCATGAGCTCCAAACTAGTTATTACCACTCAGGAAAGAGATCTTGGAGTTATAAAAGGTCTATGAAAATATCAACTCCATCTTAGAAGCTGTCAAAAAGCAAATCAAATGCTGGCCATTACTATGACAGGAATAGAGATCAACATACAAAATATCATTATCGTATTATTTAAAGTCTTCAGGTGTTCACACTTTGAATACTGTGTGCTGTTTTCCTTCCCCTATCACTAAAATGATATAGCAGGAACAGAAAGGACAACAGAAATGATTGAAAGCTAAGGAGAAATGGCTTCCATGTAAAGAATGACTACAGAAGAGTCTTCAAGGTAAGGTGAGGGGAGGGTGAACGAGCATGCAAGGAGGATGAAATTGCCCAGGGGATGCACACCAGCCAAAGGAGCACAGCGTTACAGACTGAGGGACCAATCATCTAAACCATGCTAGAGTGGGACTGAGGCCCAAACAGGCAGGTACAAGTCCAGGAAGAGCTTCCTGGCACAATCCCTGACAGATTTTCAAAATCATCCTCTTAATGTACAGTCGACAAAAAGAGCTGACCCAATACTTGTCTTCCCCACATGTGCTGGGAGCAAATCAGAGGGGTTGGCTTTGCTGCTACAGAATCCTGTGGCTTGTCTGTGCCTGAAGGGCTGTGGGCAGTGTGGCCTCTAGGAGGATGCACTGGAGTTACAGAAGAGCAACTGGAAACAATCAGGGGGCTGGAGCAGAATCAGAGACCTGTGATGCTTCAGTTTATAGGGAAGAAGGCTCGGGAGAGATAGGACTGAGGCTTGAAAAGCATGAAGGGTGTGAACAAGCTGCATAAGGAAATTATTTACCAATACAACAACTTGGTATATGATGCACAATTGATTTGAAAGACAAAAAGAGAGTGTTTCTTCAGACAGTGGGCTAGCAGCTTCTGGATTTTGCTGCACAAGGAGTTGATGGAAGTAGATGTTTATCAGCTGGTTTAAAACAGAGTTAGACAAATTGATAGAAAACAAGTCCATGAACAAGCCTGCTAAAAAGGAATGGGGCCAGAATGTAACCTCTAGCATTTTTGATACAATGATTGCAGATGCTGGGGGAAGATGAGAAAATGGATCTCAGGAAGTGTCCAAGCTCATTTGGTGTCCCTGACTGTCCTCTCCTGTTGCCATTTTCAGGAGAAATAATCCCTGGCTTGATGCTCCATTGTTCTGACCCAGTAGGATATTTTGTATGAACTTAAGTTACAGGGAAAAGTAGACTGCAGCTGAATGCAGCTGAGGTGTACTAAATCACGAGTCTTCAAATAAGATGAACAGAGAACAATTTTTCACTGTCTCTTAGCACAAGAGCTGGGTAGAAAAGCCAAAAAAAAAAGAAAGAAAATCAGCAGGTGACTGGTTTAAAACAAGCAACAAGAAATACTTCTTCACACTGTGTGTAGCTAAGGGACAGGACTCAGCTGGTGGATGTTGTGGATGCCAAGGATTCATAGCACTCGGCTACCCTGGGAGCTTGGTACCAGCAGAAATGCCTCCCTGGCACCAGCAGAAATGCTGTGGATGTCAGGTGTCCTCAGACAGTCCCCTCAGGCACATAGCCATTTCTTAAAGTAAAAAGGAATTGGACAGATCACCTACCTGTGCCCCACTTCAAGCACCAAGGAACACTGCAGACAACATTACTGCAGTTATTTTCAGCCCCACAATGCAGTCATTTCTTTATTTCCTCTGCCCCAGTGCCTCTCAGGCAAAATGCTGCTGGTAGGCTTTGATGGGAACAGTGCAACACAGGTTAAATCAGTGGTATTATTCTCACCTTTTGTAGTTACAGCCACCTCTGAATTTAATAGTGCTGCATGTTTTAGTATAGCAGTGTTTGCATGACAAAATATTAAAGAGCTTTACACCTTTTTACCATATATCCTGCTTTCAAGGATTTATAACATTGCTGGGAAAATGCTCACAGCTGAAGATCAGCATTCAAAGTCTCAGTGTGGAGGCAGCATTTCATTTCAGTTGTGAGAGGGAAAACAGTATGTCATTTTTATAACTATCAATAGAAGGCTTCTGTGGGGTTTTTACTTTCTGGATTTTTTCCTGTTCTAAGACATTTTCCTGTTTCAAGTTAAGCAACTGGATGTATTAATAAGTGACAATAATTGATCACAGCATGAACAAGGAAAGCTAACTGTGTTTAAAAAAGGACAGTGCAAAATCAGTGTACATTTTTCACAGTTTCACATGAAACATAAAGATCCTGTTCTGTAAAGCATAACTACATAGTCATCACTCCCATGCAGAGCTGACAAAACTGTAATAGGTTTTAAACATGGGGTTCATACTTTTACATTCAGGAGAAAAGATAGATACTAACAGTAAGGGCATGCATAAGACAGAGGAATTCTTAGTTTATCCAAAGTATTGCAAAGAATCAAAAGTCTGTTCTTTAGAGAATTCATGGTTTAAAAGGGGATACCAGCTTTTCTTTCCAATTCTCAAGTTGTGCTGGTTGTTTTCACTGGTATTGCTTCAGAAATATTTACTAATTGCATAGTCATTATATCAAACATCTTGTTTATTAACATAACATTTTAATTTGTTCACCTTTCTTCCTACCTGCAAATATATAGAGAACTAGAGCTGTCTGTAGTCCCAAAACATGCAACACAAACATATACATCTCTGTGGAATTCAATTCATGGCATGGTTGAATAAGAGGTTAATTCATTTCCAATACCCATCAGCAGAGGTACTGAAATAATAAAATGTACTACTTTATTTAAGCTTGCGTGCTAGTCCGTTCTCTCAAGAGCTTCATTTGAATGTGAGAAAGCATAAGGAAATAACCACATATTGTAAATAACCATCCCTACAGATTAAAAAAATCACATTGAACAGAAAAACCGATAAATACATTTGGGCATGGACATACATATACACAAAGACAAATATACACACACAAGTAAAAATACACATCTATAATATTATTTAGAGGAGATATATGGACATGGAGTGTGGAAAGAAAGGGTAAAGGTCCAGGATTCATTGCAATATGGAGTTTGACAGGAATAGAATAATTGCTATACCTAGTGCGAGAAAGGGCTTCTAGGCACCTCAGTTTAAATGTTTCTAGAAAAAAACAGAAAGCTTAAGACCACTGAAGTCTTCCATGTAGCCACAATCCTCAAGAGTACTCCAGGGCTCGTTCCACTAAGGGATAAGCACATCTCCTTCCTGGTAGACAGACTGCATGAACCAGAGCAGAGCTTCTCACTGCACAGCCGTCAGACCAGTCGCAATCTGGAGATGGTAATGCAAGTCACAAGCAGCTCTGTGTGCTCCGTGTGATGACAGTTCTTAATTTCATTTCTAGGGAAACTCCTCATAGATCAATCTGGGAATTGTCTGTGTCTAATCCTTATTCAGGAAATATGTCTTGACATAATCAACTATATCAATTATTGCACAATAGCTAATCTCTTACTACAGAAGAAAACATTGAGAAGGCATGATGGCCTTACTCTGAGAATACTTCACCTGTCCCCTACATCATTTCTAGACTATTAAGCCTCAGAGCTCAATATAGTTCAGAAAAATTCACTGATGGGCTCCTCAAGGGCATTACTACCAGATTATTACGATGATTTGATGACAGGATATGTTATAAACATACACAGTTGCTTGAAAGATATTAATTGCAATGTACACTCTTCTGCTAAATTCTTGCCAGCAGCAATCTCAAAATTAAATCCCTTCGATGCTGTTTTCATGCACAGATATCATCAGAATATTCTCAGGGCAGTCTGCATCGATGGTTGTGTGCTCATCTTTCAAGTGAATCCCATGGTCTGTTCCAGTTCTCTGGGTGGTTGCCTACATGGAGGGATTTGTGCAAAGTCAGGCTGTATTTGAATTTACTGCTCAGCAATTACTTCAGCCAACTCCTCATGTGCACCACCTCGTGGGAGGAAGCTCTTCTGCCTTATCTCAGAAAATGCTGTCAGCACAGGGGTGCTTTTGGGGCTCAGTTAATAATGTCAGATGAGGGTCAAGCTATTTGTTCACTGTAGAAATCATGCTGGTGTTTTTTGTGTTCCTTTCTCCACTTACAGATATGCCCTTATAGATTATCTTTCCGTATCCTTAAACTGTGTTTTCCTTCAACCTCACCTCCACTACTTAAAAATAAACAGCCTATCATCATAAGGCAAAGATTTATTGATTCCATCAAAAATATCCCAAGTTTCAAGTTCAAGAGAGGCAGAGGTTGTGATGCATGAAGCTTGGTTTCGCTTGCCTGATCCATTCTGCAAAAAGTCTATCCTAACAATTTCTTTTCATAGCAAAATTCTTAGAAAACAGCTGTAAGCCTTCAGTGTCTTAAAGGCATCTTTTAAAAATACTTCCCTCAAAAAGTAAAGCATTGCCAAAAATATGTCCTCTTATGTACAAATAGCAGTTAGTTCATTGAAATGCAGTTTAAGAACTTCCATGAAAGAGATGCATCCTTGAGACAAACAGGACATGAGATTCTAGAACTCAAAAAAACCACATATTTTGTGGGTGTATTTTAATAAAGGTGCCTCCATTTCAGCAGGTTTTCTTTTATTAACTGAGAGCTTGAAAATTCCTCCAGGCTCCAGAGAGAGAAAAAAAAATATTGCATATGTCCCTTTGAAAGGATGTGGAGGTGCTGAAAAAAGGGGGACCCCTCTGCTTTCCTTCCCTCCCCCCTGAACAAATGCATGCTCGTACACACACAGACTGGAAAACCAGTTTTTAAATATACAAAGAGACCCTGCAGAGTCAACATTAACAGAAATTTAAAAAGCATGTAAAAATACAACAGAGGAAACCCAAAATATTAAAAACCAAGCCCAGGGGTTGAGAGAATAATGATAAGAGATTCTCCACTCAGCTCTGCTGTCAGAAACGCTCTCCTCAGACGG